>CAMOHE010051048.1:0-28460 GCA_946598075.1 Artocarpus hirsutus
CACGCACAGGTCTCGGCATTCTCGAATTCAAATCTTCAAATCTAACCTATTTTCTCAATTCCCAGGCATGGATAATCATCATAAACAATAGAAAATCATAATAGAACACTTTTGAATGAATTAAAACAAGTTTTAAACAAGATTTTCTCAAAAATCGAAAATAGAGAAAATAGAGGAAAAATGAAAAACCTTGATTCTAATCCGTTTTTGATGAAATGAAGTTTACATTCTAGCTAATCTAAGTCCATCTAACTTAGATTAAAGCTTTTCTAGGCTTAGAAACTCCAAAATTTCAAAATGCAAGAAAATCTTAAAAAATAGAAAAACTTTGAGTTTTAAAATCTAACCTCGAATCAAAGCTTGAAAACGTTGTTCTTGTTGTTGAATCTTGTTCCCGAGCCTTCGATCTCCTAGCCCGAAGCTTGAAAACAAAATTTGTTTTCAAAAATTTTGAGAGATTGAAAGAGAGAGTGAGGGAACCCGAGAGAAACGAGAGAGAGAAGAGAGAGAGAGAGGTGAGCGAGAGAAATGGGAGGAAAGAGAGAGAAAATGAAATAAATAGAGGAAAATAGAGAAAGTGGTTGCACAAAACTATGTGCAACAACACACTATTTTTCAAATCAAA
This sequence comes from Artocarpus hirsutus, assembly GCA_946598075.1. Classification (NCBI taxonomy): domain Eukaryota; kingdom Viridiplantae; phylum Streptophyta; class Magnoliopsida; order Rosales; family Moraceae; genus Artocarpus; species Artocarpus hirsutus. The sequence goes on from CAMOHE010051048.1 coordinate 626, forward strand.
TTGCTTTGTAAAAATTTAAATTAACAATTAAAAACAATTTTAGGATAATTAAAAGTCATTAAAAGAGTAAAATTATACAAGGTTACTAAATTTTCACAAAACATTCAAATTATATTTAAAATGCTCATTAAGGCACACTAATCCACCATCTATCATTCTAATACCATTTAATTAACTTCGGGGTGTTACAGATATATCTTTCTATTTTACTAAGTGTCTATTTGGCTATTTAGTTTCAAGTCATCAGTTCTAACTGTAAATGGTGTAAAGTCTTAGCAACTTTAGTAAGAAGCAAAAAGCTACTATAGTGTAAAGCTCTTAATGCTATAATTCTTGAACTTAAAATTTTAGTTAACTGAACCATAAACATTAACGTCATACGAAGTGGCTTGTTTTAAATTGTATTGTGTAAGGTGTATTGTATTATGGTGTATTATTATAATACAATGTGGTTTTTGGTCATGACACATTAAAAAATAAATAAATGTTCTATTGAAGCCAAGAGGTTTTCGCTGTCTAAAACCCTAAACCTGTTTGGGGTGATGACGATATTTTTATTTTATTTAGACCCCTAAAAATATTAGATTGAGCCAAATTACTCTTTTCTTTTCATAAATAATAATAATGCCTAGTTGTAATGCTCATTTTCATTTTAAAACTAAGTTGGAATTATTTTGTTTTAAGGTGTTTGTATGAAAAGTTCAAATCATAATAGTTTGAACCACACACTGTAGTATATAAGAGTTTTACATTACAACAACTTTTGCATTACATTGTAACATATAAGAGCTTTACACTATTTATTGTTAGAGCTTTAGAGTTAAAACCACTCTTCCAAATATAATTAATCAAAGTTACCTTAAAACGACACAATTAACAGCTAAGGTCCCCTCACCCCTTCTTAAACTTAAAATTTTTGTTACAATTGAAGTGTCAAACGACCTATAAACATTAAGATCATACTAGATGGCTTGTATTAAATTGTACTGTGCAAGGTGTGTTGAGGTCTAGCTTTGGAATGCTATTTGTCAACACCAAGTGCAGCTACGCACAATGCTTGGATGGCTCTTCCTTGCTCGTCTCGGCTTGTCGGGGTGAACCTACGACAAGAAAAGGGACACTTTGAAGGTAAGGGAGCATCAGTGTGGTGCCGGTCAAGGGCTCTCTCCAACGCTCAAGGCAAGTACCTGTTCAGCAGAGTACGAGAGTAGAGTTAGTTGGGAAAGAGCACATTACCTTGAACTTTAGTAAATGCACCCTATTTATAAGCTACCACTTGAATTGGGTGATCGGTGGATTTGACCCATGACCCGTGTGTCATATTAAGACCTGTTAGAGAGCAAGTGACAAGTGTCGTGACCTCTGCCGGAGGATTTGTCTCCACCTGAGGGTGGAAATGAGGCCAACTGTCAACCTTCTGAGGTGAGTTGCTACTTGGTTGTAGGCTTTGACAGTCTAACTCGAGCATATGTTTTTCCTAAGGAGGCGATGCTTTGTGTCGTAGCCAACAAGGGCCCTGTAGAGCACCTCAGAAAGAAGAGCCGAGCTCAGGAAGTTGCAGATAGCTGTCGAGCTACCATGGAGGCAGTCCTCGGGGATAGTGCCAAGCACGCCCCCAACAGTAGCCCCCCAGTGCACCTGGTTGGTGCTCGGCCAGGTGGACTATACTAAGAGGGTGTGGTCGGCTTTGGTTGGTCTTCAGGTCCTATCTCGGGGCGATCAAAGTTGAAGGGACATGCGGTCAAGCTCAACTGGACATGTGTCAACATGCGATTGGCTGTTTCCTTGATGAGCATAATCATTACGTCTCTTTAAGTTTTGCGCCCGAGTTTTGGCTAAAATAGGAGTTGATTCTCTATTGTTCTAGAGTGTTACGTGACTAAATTTTTGAACTTTTGAGTTTTAGTTGCCAAGCAGTAGACAACAATCCAAGGACTTGTGTTTTTAGACCTAAACAACTATATAGCCGAGCAAGTAATTCCTAACTAGAAACTTAATTATGAGTGATTTAAGTAACTCCCAAAACAACTCAATTGTCTCTAGGTTGGATGCTGATACCAAGACTTATCGATCTAGAAGCGAGGAAGTAGATATTGAAGAAACTTCACCGGACCAAGATGGGGTGGCCTGGCTGGCCGAGATCTCTAGCCTTGGAGAGAGAACGGTCCTAGAGAGAGAATTCCTTGACATGATTGAACAAAGGCAACCAATCAGATCGTGTAGGGGCAAGGACCCGTACATAGAGGCAACTGCCAAGGCATGTCTTGGGTTTCTGCTCAAGAATGCGCCAGCTTGGTGGCAGCTGCTGATGTGTTGAGCACCTCTAGTTGGGGCACCAAGACTTCAACTTCCATAATGGGAGAAATGACCATTAATTCATCTATCAAGGTGGATCATCCAACCAAAGGCAACAGGGTCAAGGGCGAGGAGGTTGAAGAGGAGAGACCTACCGTGGTGATCAAGGTCCAAGGAATTGTCGCCTTTAGAGGGGATAGGCCTAGCCAAGCCTGAGTGGCAAGACATACTTCAAGGATGACGCCAGTCAGGCTTGAAGCCTTACATCGAGAATATCAGATTCTTGATAACATCATCCTGATGCTGCCTTATAAGGGGGATTCTTTAGTGAACTCGTCAGAGGGGTACATCGCACTATATGCGGAGTTCTTTCGAGCGAGACTCCTCCTTCCATTTCATCCTTTCTTTTGGAGGGCACTAAACGTTTGAATTATGCCCTCCTCAGTTGCACCGAAACTGTTATCGATCCCTAATCAAAATGTATATCCTTTGAAGGTATTATAATTGACTAAGATATCATGGGAGGCTTTCAAGTAGGTCTTCAAAATGAAGAGGCTTCCCTAGCAGACCAATTGGTACTACTTCGTCGACTTCAAGAAGGATTTTATTCTCAAGAACCTTAACTCAGATAAGCTCTAGAAATTTGAGTGGTTCTATGTCGGGGGGAACTGGATGTCTCAGGCCGGTGAGGTGGTGCCTAAAGATTAAAAGGTCCCTCAAAGGTTTGAGTAGGGACGTATGTGGTTAAAGAGACCGTGGGCGCCGAGTAGAGTCATCGTAACTATCGAGGAGTTATACATAAAGCCTAAAGCTTGTCAGCAACAAACCTTTCTACTACAAAAGATGAACGTCACCCACTATGGTTGGTTTAGGGGTCTAGCTCAATTAACCCCTGACATGATGACATTGTAGAGTGTAGCGCTGCTGATGTCCCGAGGCTGAGCACCTATCAAATAGGGCAGCCAGTGGGGGAGTCATCATCGTCTAGTTCTAAGGACAATTTCCTTGGCTTGGGGTTTTCCATTGTTGATGAAGAGCTCAAGGACATGATCAAGCTACTTTACTTGCCAGGTTAGCTCTAGATCAGAGGTTTGCCCTGAGTTTTTCTTTATGGTGTTTCCAAGCTCAATTTGACTTAGAAATTTTCTTGCAGACTTGTCTTCAAAGGAGATGACCAAGTAAGAGTGATAGAGAATGATCGAGGAGCTCCACTGGTCTAAAGGCAAGGGGCCTTCGAGTCTATAAGAAGGACAGAGGAGCCTGAGCACCTGGTCACTACCGACCCTCTAAGCATACCGCTGCTACCAACAAGATAGAGGGACTCGTCAAGCCGTGGTAAAGGCAACCCTTCTCCTATTGTCGTCATTGTCCCGCTATAACCATTAGCTAATTCGCTGAGAAGACGTAGCCAATCACACCCTTGATGGTTGAGACCATTAGGGGGCCATGCTAGACGAGGAGTTTTTTGCGATGTTTAAGGAGTAGACGTTCTTAGACTGCTTCTGTTCGACCTTTAACTGATTGTCGAGGTATGCTCGATTTAGATCTTAAGCTTCCTTTCACTTGTTGCTTTTCTTGATTTCTAATATATGCTTCTGTAGTCCTGCTTGTACTTAAAGGTCGTCGATTTCCTAGCCGAGTGTACATTCTATATCGAGCGAAGAAAAGCCAACAAGGTCGCCGAGGAGAAAGACCAAGTGGAAAGGCTACTCGAGCATAAGGAGAACGAGCTTTCCTAGGCGAGGGTCGATGTGACTCGGGTCGAGGAAGATGCAAGGAAGGCTTAAGAAAAGGCCAACTAGCCAACTAGGTGTAGGCAGAGGCAGAACAGGCTTGGGCCGCCTTCCTTGAGAAAGAAAATAAAGTCTAGGCCACTTGGGATGAGCAGGAGCAGTTCTTGAGGGAGGAGTTATCCAGCAGGCTAGCCCAGGTAGTGGAGGAATTTAAGAGCTCCGTCGACTACGTGGACAACTACTATCTCAGGATGAAGGACTTGCAAAAGTATCTTCCAGAAAAGCATCCCGAGGCTGCTACAATGGACTGGTTACTCATAGTTGAGCCTAAGACTGGCGAGGAAGAGGAGTAGGTTAAGGAGTCCAAGCTCCAAAAGGGTAAGAAACGGTTGTCAACCTGGATGCCAACAATGGTGAGACTAGAGCCCAGAACTAATGGCCCCCCTTTTTTGTACTTTTTTATTTTTATTTCTTTTGTCCGGTTTGGGAAGTGCTTGGTTATTTATACCTTCCAAAGACATTATTAAAAAAAATTTATTTTTCCCCAAGTTCAGTGTTTCTTGGGTTTTTACTTTTTTTTTTTTAATTTGTCCCAAGTTCAATGTTCCTTGGGTTATCTTATTATTCTTTGTTGGACTTAGCAAGAGAAGTGTCCACCTCTTGTACTCTTATGTTTAGGAACGCTTGTCTAGCTTGTCCAATCTGGGCTGGCTACAATGGCATGTAGTGCCCTGTGCCCCCACTAGACTTGTTTTAGTTCTTTAGGACTTTAATAAGTCTAGTTGTGGTTGAGAGTTGAATTCCTTTGGGTAATCACCAGGTTGGTGTGACTGTTGGTTGGGTTATCCATGATGCATTGGACTAGTGGACTACTGTTTAAAGTCCACTTGTGGTCAGCATGTGTGCTTACTAGCCCCCCAGTTATGAGTTAGGGTGGCCCCCCCCTCTTTAGGAGTTATGGCCCTTTTTTTTTTTAAATTTGAATTCCTCAGAGGAATTCTTTGATTGTATATTTTCATTTATCTTCCTTTTTTGTACATTTCTCTACTCTATTTGGAAGATCGTTTAGTTACAAAAAGAATACCGGGGCCAGAGATCAAAAAAGGCATTCTAGCTCTTGTCAACAATAAAATTTCTTTAAGTGCTCAGCATTCCAGAGGTGACCGAGCACATTTCCTTCCATGTCAACTATTTTGTATGTGCCTAGCCAGACAATGCTAACCACCTTGAACTGGCTGTCCCATTTAGGCCCAAAGGAACCGAGCCCAAGTTGCTAGACAATGACCTTTTTTAAGGCTAGATCACTAACTTTAAAACTTCTTGGATGAACCCACTTGTTATAGTATCGGGCAATGGCTTGATTTTGAGTAGCGGTGTGGATAAAAGCAGTGTCTCTTTTTTCTTCCAAGAGGTCAAGCTCAGACATTATAACCTCGACATTCCATAACTCATCATAGTGTACAACTCTGAAACTCGACAGAACAACCTAGGCTAGGATAACAACTTCAGCTCTGTAGACCAAGGAGAATGGAGTTGCTCCCGTGGCAGTCTAGGCAGTAGTGCGGTACGCCTAGAGTACCTTCACGAGCTCATCAATCCAAGTGCCTTTGAGCCATTCCAATTCCTTTTTTAGGTTGTCCTTGATGGTCTTGTTGACTGCTTCAACTTGTCCATTGCTTTGAGGGTACACAGGAGAGAAGAACACCCTTTTGAGGTCAAGCTATTCACACATATGGAGAAGACTGACTACTTTGAACTGTTTGGCATTGTCGGTAACTATAGTGTGTGGAATGCCGTACATGCAAATGATGTTCTTTCAAATGAAGTTGGCATTAGAAAATGAGTACAAAGTAGAATTTTAAAATTTTTTAAATCAGATAGTTTTTAAGATTCACAAGCTATATATATAAATTAATGATAGGATCTTATTGACCTCTTTTGTATACCGAAGTTGGCTCAAATCCATGTAGAGAAGAATGTTCCAAAAGAGCCTAAACTAATTGGTCTTCTTTACTATTCTCTATCCACGATCAGAGTGTGGGTGGTCACACGACATATAGCTCTTCTGTAACACCCCCTTACAAATGTCACAATAATTATTACTTTCATCGTTATTATCATAAGTTAGAGATAAACAATTCAAACAAAATACTTATAGTTAACAGATATCCCAAGGAAAACATGCATAAATTTTAATCTTAAACAACTTAGCAGATTTGCTTCTCTCACCTCAATTAGCCTAATGAAACACCTATAGTGTTTGGCTAATCAATCACCTATAGAAATGGTTAGTTTACAATACAATCATTTACTAAATTATAGACACACAAAACTTCAAACAATGTTTAAGTCTCATGAGAAAAATACTTACATATCTAAATATTTTAACCATATCAAAATAAAGAAACATGGCGTAGTTATCAAGAAACCGCAATTAAAGAAATATTCAACAATCTCAAAAGTCCATAGGAAAATAAATCAAGTCTTGAATCAACATCAGTGCAGAAAATGAAAATAAAATCAATAACAAAATCATTGTTCAAGTAATTGATTTTTTATCGGCATGATTCCATTTCCAATCCAACACTCCTAGCGCACACACCCGCCTTTGTCCTCCACCTATTCCATATGCCTTTTACTTTTGTTTGCAACATGATATAAACACTAAGTAAGCATAAGCTTAATAAGTATACTTTTCTATCTCACAACATAAAACATTTCATGGACACCTTTATAAAACATCATAATCATAATCATCATTAACATAATAGTGCACTTGGCATAGTTTCATAAAAAACATATCTTTCATTATCATTATCCATATTAAAAACTTCATTTATTTTATCTTTGGGGCCCCAAGTGTTGCACCATAAACATCATCATTGTAGGCACGCCGTATGAGAGGAGAGGGGTAGCTAATCCCAAACCAAACATGACAAGTCCAACCTTCGGGACATCATAACATAAACATAAACAAAAACATAAGGTGTGCAACACTTAATTAAGTGATACATATATATATATATAGATATACTTTTAACATACCTCATCATTGAAACATTCGTTAAACTTTCTTGTTGCAACAAGAGTTTTCATGAGAAAACAAAATGTAAAAACAAACTTAAAAATTATTATAAAACATATTCTCAAAACTTTTATTATGTTGCATGTGAGAATGTACTTACTTGATTTGCTTACTTAAACTTCATCTTAGATGACATCGCCGCTGTCTCGATGTACTCACTTCTTGGTGTGTTCATGTCATACATCTATATGCAAATAAAAATAAATTTTGTTCTTATGAAATCATTGAAAGCCATATGACATTATTCATTCCATATGACATTATTCATTCTTCCATCTCAAGAATTACAAAAACACACATACACTTTGCCAACTTATAAATGTTCATGCAAAAACTACAATACTAATACCTACCTGACCCTTATGTATTCATAATTCAATAACTCATAATTCACACACAATTAGAGCATGAGACTCTAGAGAGACAAAGTTAACATATAAACATAATATCATAATTTTTCGTTGGTCATAAAAATTTCATTTGATAACCAAAATAAGTCACACACTTCATAGCATAAAATCTATCAGCAATAGCTAGGCAGTGAGCAATCCTATCCAACAATTATATAATAAAATATATACTTCACAAAATAATTCCACAAAAATCTTGCATATAATAGACACCTAAAACTACAACATATCTGAAAATTAGCTTCAAATAAATTTTCAACAATTCAAAACATGCATTAGAATTCAAAGACAAAATAAACCTTAAACACATAGGGCAATGAGCAACACATGTTCATCATACACAAATAATTAAAATAAAATTTCTTTGACCCTAAAATTTTTATGACAACCTATAAACATCTCATACTATCATTGAACATCACCTTGTCATGCAAAAAATCAAGAAACACAAAATCACAATTTATGAATTTAGGGCATAATTCCCAAAAGTTGGTAGAATGACCTTTATTCACTTAAAAATTCATAATAATTCCATCTTAACACCAAATTAGTTACAACAAGTGGCATTAGAGACTAGACTCAGAAACAAAGAATTTAATATATTATATACATATTTTGACAATAATTTACATGAATAAAAAATCCTTGAAATTCAATCTAAATTTTAAATCTGTGTAAAACTGTACAACTTTTAAAGTCAACTTTGAAAAATCATAACTATTTAAAGAAAACTTCGATTCAAGCGATTCAAAAGCCAAAAGAAAGCTTAATGTCTAATAGTTGAGAAAAATATAAGAAAAATATAAACATAGCAACATAGAATTAAAAATTTCTGAAACACGACAGCTATTACGTGTTTGTGTGAAAAGTAGGCTTAAGGCATAAAAAAAATTCAATACCAATTCATAATCCAAAAAAACCTCAATTAAAATTGTAAACACATAATTAACATGTTACCAATTGATAATAAAATATACCCATAAAGATCTACATAATAAAATACAAAAATATATGATATCTCCAATCTAGGTTTAAGGAGAAATTAATCAAAACAACCAAATCATCAACTCTTTTCAATCACCAATTGACATGAAATACATACAATAAAAGAATCCATGTGATGACAGTAATAATTCTAAGACTAACACAATACACCAAAACATCAAACATACATATTAAATAATTGATACATTTTCCAAGATCAATGAAATTAGGAAGATTAGAAATTTTAATAAAGCCAAAGAAAACTAAGCATGATACCAATCAATGAGAAAAGAATAAAGTGTGAGCCTAAGGTTACTAACAAGAGGTCTTTATATAGATTTTATGTGGAGACTAAAACCCTAATCTAATTAAGTTTCTTTTTTTCTTCTTTTTTTTTTCTTGCATAGTTTCTACGTTTTTTTTTAAACATAAACGCATGTACTTATATAATATAATATAATATAATATAATATAATATAATATAAATATATTACAATATAAATAATAATATTAACATATGTTTACATATATATTATAATATTATATAATATAATAATGTAATATAATATAATTATAATACAAAATTATTTATACACAGCAATAATATTTACTCTATGATCCAAAAATAATATTACACATGTAATTATCATGACATTATTAATATTATAAAAATAAGAAAATATGCAACAACATTCATGTCATTATCAAAAATTTAACTTTAGGGCATGCATAACTCTAGAGCATTATAAAGATTATAAATTTAAGACAAGTTGAAAACTCTTTTAGAAAAAAATACTTTAAACTTATCATCATTTTTGACATGAACATCCTGAGCGCATTAATTCTACGTGACCGTCACCTGTCATCATGCTAAAAATAAAATAATTAGTAACATTATATCATAAAGAAATTATTTAATGTCATTATATATTTATCATTAACCATGACATGAAAAATGGTGGGTGTTACAATTCCCACCACCTTATAAGAGTTTCATTCTTGAAACTCAAAATAGTTGCATATACTTGGCTCTCATTTCATCTTCACATTCCTATGTAGCTTCTTCGACCTTGTGATTTCGCTATGAAACCTTGACCAAAAGAATCTCTTTATTCCTTAAGATCTTAGCCTTTTGATCTAAAATCCCAAGCAGCTTTTCTTTATAACTAAGTTCTTCTCGTATTTCAATCATCTATGGCTTTATCACATGCGTGTGGTCTGAGGCATACTTTTTAAACATTGAAACTTAAAATGCATCATGAGTGGATGACATCTTTGATAGTAAATTCCAATGATAAGTTACCTTGCCTATCCGCTTCACAATTTCACAAAATCCAATAACCTTAGTTTAGCTTGCTTTTCTTTTTGATTCTCAAATCTTCCTTCATTGGTGCAACTTTTAAGAATACAACATTGCCTACAACAAACTCCAAGGGTTTTCTTCTTTCATCAGTATAGCACTTCTGATGGCTTTGAATGGTCTCTATTCTCTTTCGTATCAACTTTATCATCTCAGAAGTCTCGTTAACAAAATCAGTTGTTTCATTATTATCACTATCCATTATTTCTTTTCACCAACTTCGCACCAACATAAAGGCAATCTACATTTCCGTTCCTATTATCACCCGATAGCTATTGTTATAATTGAATTCTACTAACGGAAACATTTTACACTATCTAGTCTTGTAATTAAGGGTACAAGCACGAAGCATATCCTCTAAACTCAAATTCATCTTCTTTGTTTGGCCATCAATCTGAGGATGAAAAAGCTATGCTTAAGTGTAACCTAGTTCCTATTGTAGTTTGTATACTTTTCTAAAATTTGGACATGAACCTACCGTCATGATCATAACTGATAGGCTTAGAAATTCCATGAAGTCTCACTATTTCTTTGACATAAAGTTTCGCTACCTGCTTCATAGAGTGATTGATTTTGATGGGAATGAGGTGTGTCGTCTTTGTCGGTTGATCAATAGCTACCCAAATAGCATCAAATGCATTCATAGTTCTTAGCAAACTTGTGACGAAATCCATTGAAATTTCTTTCTATTTCCATTTCGGTGTTTATATTGACTACAATTCGCCATCAGGCAGTTGGTGTTCAGCTTTAACTTGCTAGTATGTCAAACATTTCTTTACATACCTTGCAACATCATGCATCACTCCAAACCACTAGAAACTGATCCTTAACTCGTTGTACATCTTTGTGCACATGGTTGAATTGAATAAGTGAGTATCCAAAATCTATATCCTTTCCTTAAACCATTAACATTGAAAACAAGTAAGAAATCTTTGAGACATAACGTTCCATCATAAGTAACTCGAAATTCCTCACATCTTCCTTCCTTTATTTCTCGCTTGATCATTGCTACACTTACGTCTTCATTTCGATTACTTCAAATCTCATTAGTCAATGCTAAGAGTTATCCTGTCATAAGTTCTAAATCGAAGACCATAATTTCCTTCCTTAGAGGTTGGGACCTCGTTTGTAACGGCATCAATGCTACAATAGTCTCCCTACTTAAAGCAACAACTTATCCAATTCGTCTTTCTTGGATGATACAAGATTTCATAATTAAACTCCTTTACTAGTTCTAACCATCTCTGCTGCCTTATATTTGGTCATTTTGGGTGTAGATATACTTTAAACTTTGATAATTGGTGAAGGTCTTACATTAGACTCCATAAAATAGTGCCTCTAGATCTTTAGCACAAAAACTATAGCTGCCAACTCAAGGTCGTGAGTAGGATAGTTCATCTCATAATCCTTTAGTTGTCTTGAGGCATAAGTGATCACTTTATTATTTTGCTTCAATACAATGCCAAGGTCCATCATAGAAGCATCACTGTAAGTCATGAATCCATCATTCCCTTATGAAGTAACCAAGACTGGAATTATAGTCAACTTTTTCTTCAATTCTTGAAAGTCCTTCTCGTATACATCTATCCATTCAACTCTTTCCTTTACAAGTTAGGTTCATGAGGGGCATCGCTATCCTAGAGAAATCCTTTGCAAACTTGTGATAATAACTAACTAATCCTAAGAAACTTCTTATCTTACTTGCATTCTTTAGTTGCTTCTAATTTAAAACAGCTTCAACTATAAAATGATCCACCATTACTCCATCCTTTGACGCATATAAGCTAAGAAAGATATGTTATCGAGCCAAAACTCACACTTAGTAAACCTTGCATACATCTTATGTCTCTTTAGGGTCTCTAGCACAATCCTCAAGTGCTCAGCATACTCTTCTCGACTCTTCAAATACACCAAAATATCATCAATAAACACTATAACAAATTCATCAGGACAAGCCTTGAATACCTGATTCATTAGGTCCATAAAGGCTATTAGTGCATTTGTTAAACCAAAGGTATAACCACAAATTCATTACCATATCTCGATCTAAAGGGCTGTCTTAAAAATGCCTCCTTTTATTAGCTATGGTTGATGATATCCCGACTGTAAATCTATCTTCGAGTATACAGATACGTCTTTAAGTTATTCGAACAAATCATCAATTCGAGCAATGGGTACTTGTTCTTGATCGTCAAGTTGCTCAGCTCCTGATAGTGGATACATAATTTCATGGAATTATCCTTCCTCTTTACAATCAAAATTAGTGCTCCCCATGGTGAGTGATTTGGTCTAATCCTTACTAAGATGTTTTCTTTAATTGGGAATGCAACCTTTCGATTAAGCTAAAACCATTCTTTATGGTGCCTTGGAAATCGAATATGTACCTGAAGCAAATTCGATCTCAATTTCAATTTCTCTATTTGAGTTAAGCTTGATAGGCCATTCAGAAATTACCCTTTGGAAATTCTTGAACCTTCGAAACATCTTCAATCTTTGTCTTTCTTCTTGACTTTTATCTATGATATTCACTGAATAACTTATACAGCCACTTGCTAACAGCTTTCTTGCCTCACAGCTAACAAAAACATATTTAGCTTCTTCTTGACTCTCCCACGAATATTAATCTTTCTTAACTTTTCGAATGAAAATTCACCTTTCGAATGAAGAATCATCTTTCATCTTTGACATTCAACAAAACATTATACTTAGTTAGGAAATTCATTTCGAGAACCATATCATAGTCATACACATTGATTACAATATGATCGACGATGTAACGGTCTCTTTATGAACATCACAGATGTCGTTACATTCATTTCGTAATACTTTTATTTATAAGATAAACTATTTAATTAATAGGTAATTTGAAAATATAACCTAGGATCCATGCATTTATATATATATATATACATATAAATATACATCAATATATTACTCATTTATAAACATTATTTAATTAGTTTATCAAATACCAAATCAAATTGAATAAACTTTTTTTTTTAAAACATTTTTAAAATTTGTATACACAGTTCGGTAGGCCAAACTTAAGACTTCGGTAGGTCGAGATTGTCCGGCAGGCTGAAGGTCAACCTTCGTCAAGCCGCCCAAGGCTCTATAAAATGGGGTTTTAAAATCAACAGGATCGGTAGGCCGATACTTGGTAATCGACAGGTCAATCCTTACATCGGCAGTCTAACCAGTAATGGTCAACAGGTTAACCGACAGCTAAAAATCCATTTCTTAAAACAAATCTCAACAATTTAAAATGCAGAAGTCATATGATAAAACTATAAAGTTAAAATGTCATAGTTTAAATCTTAAAAGTCCGTCAAATAAACATACTTACATTTATAAAACGTAGTTCATAAATTTGAAAACTTCTTTTTTTGGTGTCTTCCATTTGCAATTCATCGTCCTTAGCTCACACGCCTGTCAATGTCCTCCACCTATTCCATAACTCTCTTACTTTTATCTGCAACATGATGTAAAACTTGAATAAGCTAATGCTTAGTAAGTACATTTGTAAATCTCACAACTTAAAACATTTTATGAACATCATCATCATCATCATCATCATCATAATAGTGCACTAGGCATATTTTCATAGGAACATATCTTTCATTACGTTGACCATATTAAAACTTTTATCATTTTATCTTAAGGGCCCAAGTGTTGCACCATAAACATCATCATCATAGGCGTGCCATCATGAGAGGAGAGGGGTAGCTAATCCCAAACCAAACATGACATCATATCATTTCATATCATAACTTAACATATGATTGGATGTGCAACACTTATTTAGGTGATACATATATACATACTTATACTTTCATACTTTGAAATACGTCATCATCATACATGCAAAACTTTTGAACATCAAATCTTTCATATGTGAAATAAAATGAAATCATTGTAAAATCATCATCATAAACATAATTTCTTACTTTCACAATTCTTATCATGTTGCAAGTGAGAATGTACTTACCTCAATAAGCTTACATAACCTTAATTTTGTAGGTGACGATGCCGCAGTCTCGATGTGCTCACTTCAAATTGTGTTCATGTCATACATTCATGAAAAATGACAATTAACGTATATTTTCAATGAATTAATGACCACAACATAACATCCATTTTCATAAAACATCATACATACATTCATCTCTTAAAACATAAATTTATAGCATATTTCATTAACCATAAATTATTAGAACAAAAACTATCATCACAAATATTTTCTGACCTCCATGAATTCATAGCTCATTAACTTAACAGATACACATAATTTGGGCATCAAACTTAGCAAGAACAAAGATAACATAAAACATATCACCATGTTTTTTCTTTAGTCATAAAAATTTCATTTAATGTCTCAAACAAGTCATACAACTTACAAAATCTACTAGCAAATTTTAAATCAGTGAGCAATCCCTACTTATATTCACATAAGAAATTATTTACATTCCAAAATAATTCCATAAAAAATCCTACATACATTAGACACCAAGAACCTCAACATATCCAAAAATCACCTCTAAATAAATTCCATATAATCCAAAATCATGCATTAAAAGACAGAGGCAATAATAATTTTCATTGTGTTAGGCAGTGAGTTACATATATTTATCACATTCCAATAATTAAAAATAAATTATTTGGGCTCTAAAATTCTTATGACAACCTTATAACTTATAATTACAAAAGTACAAAATATTTCATTATCAAAATAATCTCATTAAATCATTCAAAAACCTCATCCAATAACAATCTCTCTATTCATTGATAAAATAGTCTTAAAAACCTAGTCCTCATAAAAATTCAATAACACATAAAATTTTCATCAAATTATAATCAAACTTTCTAGTCCATAACTTAGCATATACATAAACATATTTGCCAAATTTCATGCACAACAACATTCATTTGCATTATGAACAAAAACTACACTTTTATGCGACATAATAATTTAGCATTAATTTCTACGAGTGATAGAGAGAAGAAAATTTATAACTTTTCATGGAAAAATCTAATTAACTTGAAATTTGGAAGAACATTACATAACATATGCATGAATAACATATTAAAATTTTAGAGCAAACGAAAATTCCTAGAAAAAGTTACAGTAGTTGGATAACATAGAGAATTTCATTTCGAAAATATTGGGAAAAATGAACGTTACCTCAAAACAATATTCTTCAATTCTTCCTTGAATTTATCCCAATGAAATTTCAATATATCTTTCAAATAATAGCAAAGGAAATTGAGAGGGAGAAGAAGGAGAAAAATGTCAAGAAGAGAGAGGGTGAGAGAGAGAAAACGTGAGAGAGAGAGAGAGAACAAATTATCTTAGAAGAAGAAATGAGAGTAACATATGAAAGGGATGCTTATCTCTTCTATAATAATCAGAATTTTCTGATTACAATCAGGGGAAATTTTGTGGAAAAATGGAGAGGATGGAGGGAAAAATTCAAAGTTTCCAAGACTGGTTCAAGCTACCATTTTTCTCAATTTCAAAAGAGAAACTTCATCAATTAAATCTAATCAATCAAAAGTCAAATGTTTCATTACCCAAAATAAAAAAAAAAAATGAAGCTAAAAATGTGCCAATCAATCAACAATCATCATCCAATCATCCAATCATCTTAATCACCAATTTTGGATGATTTCTACTGATTGCTAGTCATAGTCTTCGGCCTGTCGATCTCTCAGTTCAGCCTACCAAAGTTTGAGGTCCGGCCTACCGATTATATTCATCGGCCTGCCGTTTCGTGAGAGTCATTTCGGCCTGTCGAACTAAATGGTCCGGCCTGTCGATCTGCCTTAACATACTAGAATTCATCAAAGCAATAATTATCACAAAAATTATAATTAAACATTCAACATTAATAACATGAACACTTGAGCATATCGATTCCACGTGACTGTCACCTGCCATAACACTTAAAATAAAATGATTACCACCATTATATCATATATCATAACACATATCATTTAAGAAATTACTTAATGTCATTACTCATTTGACATATTTTGTTACATGAAAATCAGCGGGTGTTACAGACGAAGAGTTCTCTTTTGGTAATCCATAAAGGAACTGCACGCAATTAATGTGTAGACATCATCATTTCCCAGAGGGCACTGTCGTAGTGAATTCTTGTCTCATAGGTTCCTTTTTTCTTTCTACTTTCATATCATTCCACTGTCCTTACTCTCTTTTAATCATAATACTTACTTCAACACCATCCCAATTCTTTAGTCCTACAAATATTAACATCATGTTTTCTATTCTAACCTCAAGAAAATTCATCAACTTATTATCGCATGTCATTCATCCAATAATAGATTACTATAACATGTTGTCCAACTAACTTGATTTCCATTAGAATATCCACTTCTAATTATGAAGTAACTTAGATTTCAAATCCCTTTCTTTCCTTTTCTATAGCAATAAAATCCTCTAGCAACTCTAATAATTTATATACAGACAATTACCTCATCCAATAATATACATGCTCATATTTCATGTTTAACACGCAAATTAAAAAACACATCTATTAATGAATTCCTTTATAATCAAACTATATATATGCTCAAAATCATTGTCAAAGTAACTCTTCCAAACATCCTGTATCAATAGTAAAACTATCGCTATTTCCACATGAAAGTATATGTAAACCTAAATAAGTCAACTTACAAATTCATTGACTTAGCAATATTTCTAGTTGACCTAAAAGATCATCACTTAAAGTACGTTGGACACCACATCATTGGATTCCTAAGCTCTCTCGTATTACCTCAAGAAATTAGTGTCTCCTTCCAGCACTTCGTATTCCATATTAGTCTAGCCCACTTATGATAATTACATGGGCATCACCAAGAATTTAACATACGCATATTGGCTCTTAACATCGACAACTCTAGCCTTTTATGTCGCATTATTTTTTATATGATAGAAGACTTCCAAATCCTCATAGTCATGCAAATTCATTTAGGTTATTTATATCTTAATTTCCATTAACTTACGATTAGAAACTTATTCTCCACAAAGGAAGTTCAATACTTTCTTTGCACATTCTGTTCCTTCATATTGTTTTGTTCCTTAAGTCAAATTCATCCATATAATTAATCTAACCATGACCATTGTTTTTGAGTTCTTTCTAAAAGAATCACAAGCTTAGGAAGGAACCTCTAATTGTGGGAATGAGACAGGATTTCATTACTAAATTATACACTAGGGCATTTATCATTAAACAACTAAATCTTATACTTATCATCAAACTTACATTCATACAATTAGCTTAAAATACACTTACTTGGAGGACTTAGACTAACGTGTGGCGGTGTGTATTGGAAATGAAAACCCGCTCTGATACCATAGCTGTAACACCCCCTTGCAGACGTCACAATAATTGTTACTTTTACCGTTATTATCATAAGTTAGAGATAAACAATTCAAACAAAATACTTATAGTTAACAGATATCCGAGGAAAAACATGCATAAATTTTATTTTTAAACAACTCACCGGATTTGCTTCTCTTGCCTCAATTAGCCTAATGAAACACCTCTAGTGTTCGGCTAATCAATCACTTATAGAAACGGTTAGTTTACAATACAATCATTTACTAAATTATAGACACACAAAACTTCAAATAATGTTTAATTCTCTTGAGAAAAATACTTATATATCCAAATATTTTAACCATATCAAAATAAAGAAACATGGTGCAGTCCTCAAGAAACCACAATTAAAGAAATATTCAATAATCTCAAAAGTCTATAGGAAAATAAATAAAGTCTTGAATAAACATCAGTGTGGAAAGTAAAAATAAAATCAATAACAAAATCATTGCTCAAGTAATTAATTTTTTTTGGTATGATTCCATTTCCAATCCAATACTCCTAGCATACATGCCCGCCTCTGTCCTCCACCTATTCCATATGCCTTTTAAGTTTGCTTGCAACATGATACAAAAACTAAGTAAGCATAAGCTTAGTAAGTACACTTTTCAATCTCACAACATAAAACATTTCATGAACATCTTTATAAAACATCATAATCATAATCATCATTAACATAATAGTACACTTAGCACAGTTTCATATAGAACATATCTTTCATTATCATTATCCATATTAAAAACTTCATTCATTTTATCTTTAGGGCCCTAAATGTTGCACCAAAAACATCATCATCATAGGCGCGCCGTTATGAGAGGAGAAGGGTAGCTAATCCTAAACTAAATATGGCAAGTCCAGCCTTCAGGACATCATAAACATAAACATAAACATAGAATGTACAACACTTAATTAAGTGATACATATATATAGTTATACTTTTAACATACCTCATCATTGAAACATTCGTTAAACTTTCTTGTTGCAACAAATGTTTTCATGAGAAAACAACATGTAAAAACAAACTTAAAAATTATCATAAAACATATTCTCAAAACTTTTTCGCAAACTTTTATCATGTTGTAGATGAGAATGTACTTACTTGACTTACTTACTTAAACCTCATCTTAGATGACGTCGCCGCGGTCTCGATATACTCACTTCTTGTTGTGTTTTTGTCATACATCCATATACAAATAAAAATAAATTTCATTCTTATGAAATCATCCAAAACCATATGACATTATTCATTCTTCCATCTCAAGAATTACAAAAACACACATACACTTTGCTAACTTATAAATATTCATACAAAAACTACAATACTAATACCTACTGACCCTTATGTATTCATAATTCAATAACTCATAATTTACACACAATTAAAGCATGAGACTCTAAAGAGACAAAGCTAACATATCAACATAATATCATGATTTTTCGTTGGTCATAAAAATTCCATTTGATAACCAAAATAAGTCACATACTTCATAGCATAAAATCAGTCAATAATAGCTGGGCTATGAACAATCCTATCTAACATTTATATAATAAAATATATATTTCACAAAATAATTCCACAAAAATCCTGCATGTAATAGACACCTAAAACTATAACATATCCAAAAATTAGCTTCAAATAAATTTTCAACAATTCAAAGCATGCATTAGAATTCAAAGACAAAATAAACCTTAAACACATAAGGCAATGAGCAACACATGTTCATCATACTCAAATATTTAAAATAAAATATCTTTGACCCTAAAATTTTTACGAGAACCTATAAACATCTCATACTATCATTGAACATCACCTTGTCATGCAATAACATCAAGAAACACAACATCACAATTTATGAATTTAGGGCATAATTCCCAAAAGTTGGTAGAATGACCTTTATTCACTTAAAAATTCATAATAATTTCATCTTTAGACCAAATTAGTTAAAACCAGTGGCATTTCAAACTAGACTCAAAAATAAAGAATTTGATATATTACATGCTTTTTTTGTTAATAATTTACATGAAGAAAAAGTCCTTGAAATTCAGTCCAAATTTTGGATTTGTGTAAAACTACACAGCTTTTAGGGCTCAAAAAATCATAACTATTTAAAAAAAACTCCAATTCAAGCGATTCAAAAGCCAAAAGAAAGCTTAAGACGTCTAGTATTTGAGAAAAATATTAGAAAAATATAAACAGAGCAATACAGAATCAAAAATTACTAAAACATGATGACTGTTAGGTATTTGTATGAAAAGTAGGCTTAAGGCATCAAAAAAATTCAATACCAATTCATAACTCTATAAAACCTCAATTAAAATTGTAAACACATAATTAACATGATACCTAAAGATCTACATAACAAAATATGAAAATATATGATATCTCCAATCTAGGGTTTGATGAGAAGTTAATCAAAATAACCAAATCATTAACTCTTTTCAATCACCAATTGACATGAAATACATACATTAAAAGAATCCATGTAATAATAGTAATAATTCTAAAACTAACACAATACACCAAAACATCAAACAAACATGTTAAATAATCGATACACTTACCAAGATGAATGAAATTAGAAAAATTAGAAATCTTAATAAAGCCAAAGAAAACCAAATATGATACCAATCAATGAGGAATAAATAAAGTGTGAGTCCAAGGTTACTAACAAGAGGTCTTTATATAGATTTTATGTGGAGACTAAAACCCTAATCCTAATCTAATTTAGTTTTCTTTTTTTCTTTTTCTTTTTTTTCTTTTTTTTTTCTTGCACGGTTGTTGTCTTTTTTTTAAACATAAACGTATACACTTATATAATATAATATAATATAATATAATATAATATCAATATATTAATAATAATATTAACATACGGTTATATATATTAATATATTATATTGTAATATTATATAATATAATAATGTAATATAATATAATTATAATACAAAATTATTTATACACAACAATAATATTTACTCTATGACCCAAAAATAATATTACACATATAATTATCGTGACATTATTAGTATTATAAAAATAAGAAAATATTCAACAACATTCTTGTCATCATCAAGAATTTAACTTTTAGGTATACATAACTTTAGAGCATTATAAAGATTATAAATTGAGGGCAAGTTGAAAACTCTTTTAGAAAAAAATACTTTAAACTTATCATCATTTTTGACATGAACATCTGAGCACATCAATTCCATGTGACCGTCACCTGTCATCATACTCAAAATAAAATGGTCAGTAATATTATATCATGAAGAAATTACTTAACGTCGTTATATATCTATAATTAATCATTACATGAAAAATGGTGGGTGTTACATCTTCCTTCTATGACTCTTCTTCCAACCACTTGAGAAGATGTAGAACTAAGATTCTTAATATTGAACAATAGTTCTCAGGGCATATTAGAGTTTCTTAACTTGAGTACTCACTTTATACTTCTCAACTGATCTAAATAACTAAGAAAACTTACCCTTTATTTATGGTGGTCAAATCTAGGGCTAATTCCCTGCCAGATAAGCCCTTAAAATTCAAATCTAGATCAATTTTTGATGAAAAATGAATCTAAAATGCATATACAAATTATCATATGATCAGCAAGCCAAACTTACTCCTTCGACAGGCTGAACTTACTCCAACGGCAGGCCAAATTAATGCATCGACCTGCCAAACTTACGATAATTTAATCCTTAAAAATATCTTATTTTCCACCCGAGAATTTTGGATATAGTTTTACTCTTAATTCAAATAACCCAAGAGAGAAGTTATCTGATTAAAATAGGTATATCTAGATAATCCCATAGACAATAAAATATTATCCAAATAATTCAACATATTTGTCTTGAATCAATTCACATAATTAATTGAACTAATAAACTAATATGAATTATTAAATCTAATCTTATAGAATTTTGGCTAATCTAATAATTTAACATAAGTCACCAATATATAGGAAAAGCATGCTATATCGTTACAGGATTTTTTACCAGATAGCAAACAAGACTCGATAGACATACATAGTTCAAGCTCCTATAATTATAAAATACAATGTCTTAGATACATATTTTATAATTATCAACTCTAACGCTATACCACTAAAAGCTTAGAGCTGCACTCTCGAACTATATAAAATTATGAAGCTTCAAATAAGCTAACCATCCATGACATATTATAATGTGTTGCATCCCTATAGGATATTCATAATCGACTTAAGGATAAATTTTGTTTTTACTTTCCTGATTATTTTTATCTTACATTTCATTATCTTGGCATTAGAATACTTGTTATCCAAAAACAATATACAATTCGGTCACATCTATGTATCCAAATGGTTGAGCGCTCCAGTCTTTCGTTTATAGGACAACACATATAAGAGAATATCATTAACTCTATATAAAAGAGCTATGGATTTCATATCTATAAATAATAAGTCTATGCAATCAAGTGTCATGTCTCTAACGTATCGATATGCGTACCATCATAAAGTCAAGATTCACCCTTTGGTATATCAAAAGACATAAGTTAAGAATACAAGTCCATTAGTCATTTCAGGATTAAGACACAACACATATGATTGTCTAAAGTGAATTGATTTGCATAAATGAAATTATTAATCTAAATCAATTGAAATTTTTTTCCCTGATCCAATACATTGTCACCTATGACAATGCACCAATGTTTCTACTCATGGAGTCCCATTCCGATGACTAAGACAAACCATCTTCCATAGGGAATATAGACAACATAACAATCTTAGCATGAATAAAGCACCCAACTTTATTCCCTCGATTATAGATCTTATGATTTAGACTATCACCTTTAAGATTCATGTCTTCCGCATAATCTGTCCATCATATGCACAATTCTTAAAGGTTTAGACCGACAGTCTTAGACTTTTGTTTGCTTATTGTACATTTAACAAATATGAATATAAAGAGGACAACATTTAGTATATGAATAATAAATAAACTCTTTATTGATAAAATATCTTCAAAAACATATTACAACATTTTACTCCTTAGGGTATCATGTCTAACAATCTTCCACTTTCACTAAGTGAGTAAATATGATATATCTCACATCCCCATAGCCTTTACATGCCTCTTGAAAACTCTTGCAGTTAAGGTCTTAATGAATGGATCAAGTAAATTATCCTCAGATGCAATTTTGCATATAGCAACGTGCATGCTCTCAATGAAGTCCTTTATCATATGATACTTCCAATGAATATGCTTACTCTTATTGTGAAATCTTGGTTCCTTAGCATTAGCTATAACTACAGTGTTATCATAATACAACGATACCATCTTATTCATACCAGGAACTACCTTACAATCCTCAAGGAACTTGCGAGGCCACACTGCTTTTTTTGAAGCATCACTAGCTGCCATATACTTAACCTCCATCGTTGAATCCAAAGTGCAATCTTGCTTGACACTTCTCTAAACAATGG
This sequence comes from Artocarpus hirsutus, assembly GCA_946598075.1. Classification (NCBI taxonomy): domain Eukaryota; kingdom Viridiplantae; phylum Streptophyta; class Magnoliopsida; order Rosales; family Moraceae; genus Artocarpus; species Artocarpus hirsutus. The sequence continues at coordinate 23,364 of CAMOHE010051048.1, forward strand.
CACTGCTGCCTAGAGTAAACACAAAACAAGAAATTGATCTTCTTGAATCTAGACAGGATTGAAAATCTAAATTAGTATATCCTAGAGGTGTTAGATCCTCACCCGAATACACAAGCATATACCCTTGAGTCCTTCTCAGGTACTTGAAAATATGCTTGACAACAACCCAATGGTTTAGACCTAGATCCTACTGAAATCGACTATCCTGACCGTATAACAAATGTCCAGTCGTGTACAAAGTATAGCATAAATGAGACTACCTACTATCAAAACATAAGGCACCTTTTTCATGCATTCTCTTTCTTCATCAAACTTTGGAGATTCCTTCTTAGAAAGAGTAATTCCAGACCTAGATGGTTGCCCACCTTTCTTGGAATTCTACATTGCATACTTCTTGAGAATTTTATCTATATATGCAGCTTGGGATAAAGCTATCATTTTGTTCTTCCTTAGACCATGAATATCATTTCCATTTAAGGGCATTTCTAGTATTTCTCCTAAAATTAATGGTACTAATTCAATCTCCCTACGTTTCAAATTCATAGAAATTTCCAATGGGTCAAAGGAAACAACTAAGTTTGCATAAAATCCCTTAACAAGCTTAGGGTATACATTCTCCCTCATTGGCATTATGTTTTTCCATTGCAATATTTCAAACAACACCTCTACTCCTAAACTAGCAAAATCACCAAACAACACGTACTTTCCATATATAATTTTCCTAACTGAAAAGAAATTTACAAACTCGTCATTGGAAAATTCTTCTAGAGTTACCACTTTGTTAGATGGCTTGTTTGCAACGGTTTTTGTGCACTTTAAAGGACGAGAACCAAATGCCATGGCATTGTTGATGATGAAACCACAAATTTTGAAGAGAAAGATGGAGAAAAATAGAGAGTGTTCGTGGATTGGAAATGAGGAAGAGAGAAAAGTGATGGAAACTCAACATATTTGGAGAAAAGTGAGAGAAATCAAGAGAAACTCACAAATGTTTAAGAAAAATCACAAGAAATTACAAGATTGAGGCTTAGGCAAGGATTTTCAAGTTCTTTAGGGTGAGAGGCGGCATGGAGAAAAGAAAAATGAGAAGAAGGTAGGGTTTGTTTTGAGTTTGGGATATTTAAACCCAGATAGTTTAGCAGGCCGATCTGCCAGATCGGTAGGTTAAACTTACCCAGTTCAGTAGGTCAATATTTCCTATCAACAGGCTAAACTTTCCATGTTGTGCCACAGGTCAACAGGCCAAACATTGAGCCGAGCACCCTCAAGAAATATTACAAAAATGCAAATTTCAACTATTTAAAGAGTATAAAAGCATTTATTATCATTCAAACAACATATTTAACAATAAATTAATCGTTCAAACAAAGAGACCACATCAAATAATGTATAGTAAACATCACAATTTTGCATGAAAAATCATCATTGAGCAACCATATGCAAATCCAAAGGGTCTATTAGGCTAAGTCCTCTTCTAAGATATGAAAATCATTATAAAACAAGAGGTTTTGTGAATATGTATGCTAATTGATCATTGGTGCTTACAAACTCTAAAGTGACATCCCCCTTTTGTACATAGTCATGTAAGAAATGATGTCTAATTTCTATGTGTTTTGTGCATGAATGCAAAACCAGATTGTTAGATAGATTGATTGCCCTTGTATTGTCACATAGTATAGGAACATGATCATAGTTTAAGCCTAAGTCCTTGAGTGTTTGCTTCATCTATAGAATTTGTGCACAATAACTAGCCGTTGAAATATACTCGGCTTCCGTGGTTGATCGTAACACCCGTCATTTTTCTTGTAATGGTTAATAATAGATATTTAATGACGTTAAGTATTTTCTTTATGATATAATGTTACTGACCATTTATTTGAGAATTATGACAGGTGACGGTCATGTAAAATTGATGTGCTCGAGGTATTCATGTCACTTATAATATGTGTATGATAAATATTTAATGTTTTAATTGCGTGTAATATTGAATGTGGTACTTCGATAGGCTAATCCTAAGTAATTTGTAGGCCGAAGGCTGTTGACGGGAAATCAGTAGGTAATTCCTGAAATTATGGCATTGATAATTAATTTGTTGAGAAAATTTTAAATAATTGATATATTTTATCTCTTTCCTTATCCATGATTAGGGAAGGTTTGACTTTTTAAAAGAGAAGATTTGATTTTTGTGATAAGGTTTCTTAATTTGAAAAGATAAGATTTAATAGTTAGAGCAAATCTTAGACTTTTTCCTTATCTTTCTTCATCCTACACGCATACCTACCTTTTTTTTAAAGAAAATTTTCTTTAAATATAGAGAAGATTATTTTCTTTTCACATCATTCTTAGTTTTCATGAATAAATTTCTCTCTCAAAAATCGTTTCTCTCCTCCCTCTCTCTAAAATTTTCTCCAACACTCTTTTCCTCTCTACACGTTTTCCTTCCCCTTTTCTCCCTTATTTTTCCTGTAAATAATTGAATGAAATATTGGGTTTTCACTTAGACAAATTCAAGGGAAACTTGCGAAGAATTGTTTTGAGGTAAGAAACTTATTCTAGATTATTTCTAAAATTGTATTCTCCCTTTAATCTGACCCCCATAACTTTGGCTACGAATGTCTATTTGTTGTGAAATTTTAATACGATATTTATGTATGTTTATATGATATTCCTCAAAATTTCATTCCATTTAGAGTTTTCTATGTTGAGATATTGAATTTTTATTCTCTGCCACTCATGATTAGACTGTTATTGATTGGTTAGGTTTTACAAAAATATAGTCTATGTTCGAGGGGCAAACGAATTGTGATTTGAATGAAATTTTGCAGAAATATTCATTCATATATTAGGTTATTATCTATAGAATTTCATGGTGATTTGATGAATATTTGATGAGTTCTTGAATTTTCTTTGAGATAAATCTTTATGGCTATTAAATCAGTGAATTCTAGACTTCTTGCTTATGTGACCTATTTGTATGACCAAATGAATTTATTTGACAATGAGACTTTTTGTGGTACTATATTTATATGTTTATAGGTTGTCATAAAAATTTTAGAATAATTTTATCTTAATTATTTGAGCATAATGATCATGTGTTGCTCACTGCTTTAGGTATTTAGGGTTTTTTTTTTTGTCTTTGAATTCTAATAGATGTTTTGAATTGTTGAAAATTTATTTGAAGCTAATTTTTGGATATGTTGTAGCTTTAGGTGTCTATTACATGCATGATTTTTATGAGATTATTTTGTGACATAGATAATTTATCATATGAATGTTTGTTAGGGTTGCTCACTATTTTGTGGTTGCTGGCAATTTTTGTGTTGGGTGTTGTGTGACTTATTTTAATTGTCTAATGGAATTTTTATGGTGAATGAAAAATTAGGGTAATTTATATATATGTTAATTATTCTCCTACAAAGTCTCATGCCTTAATGGTGTATGAATTGTGAATAATTGAGTTGTGTATCCTTAAGTGTCAAGCATGTTGTTGTATTTTAGTTTTACACGAATGTTTATAAGTTGGTAAAATGTATTTGTATTCTTATATTTCTTAAGATGGAAGCATGATGATGTCTTATGGTATTGGATGATTTCATGAAAATGAAAATTAATTTTATTTGTATATGGACGTATGACATGACCACTCCAAGAAGTGAGCACATCGAGATAACGACAATGTCACACATAAGAAACGAGATTATGAATTGAAAGAAAGAAAAGATAGAGGAATCATAATATGTATAGGGAGAACATAGAGGTGAACCATGAAGAGTTTCATTAGATGACATTCCTCGGATTATGAAGAGAACTGTATGAGATGTAAAGAAGAAAGGAAGATTATGTATAGAACCTAAGGTGATTATGTTTAAGCGGTTTGTGTAAGTATACCCTCCACTACATTACTTGAACAATAGTATGTTTTAAAGCATTTTTTAAAGTTATGTATGTTGTTATGATGAATATGTTTAAAGATGTTTTTATGATTTTTCATGAGTATGATGTGAACTCTCTTGTTGTCATGAACCAGTCACGTTATTCATGTTTATATGGTCAAATCCTTGAGGAAGAAGTAAGTTCCAAGATAGGGACCATTATGTATATATGTTGTGGGTTTTGACGGCTTAGATTAATGTTATACCATGGGCCCTAAAGATTGTGTTTATGAAAAGTATTTTTTATTTGGAACTACTATATCGTTTACTTACTAAGCCATGTGCTTATATAGTTCTTGTGCAGGTGAGCTTTTAAGTTAAGGATTCTAGATGACTGAGCAAGAACAGTCCAAGGTCCCATGACGAGTTTAAGATGCAAATTCAATTCTAGTGTTTCTCTAATTAGAGAACTAAGAACTGATGTTTAAGAACTGATGTTTAAGACTTTTTTTTATGGGATTTTCTAGATTTGTGTAAGATTTGTAATCTTAACATTCTGCTGATAATGATATGATATATTCCGCATTAAGGTTGAGTTAAGGCAATATTATTTTCCCATAGTTTTAGTCACGCAAGGCCAAACTGGCCTGTCATATAGTAGGCTTGCAAGACCGAGGCTTGTTTCTTGGTACATCATAAAACTAATACAAAGCCTAGAAAATGACAAGTTCCACTAGTGCTCTTTTTGTCTATTGTACAACTAGCCTATTCGACATTGGAGTAATTCATTAAATCAATGTATGTGCCTTTAAAATACCATAGTTCTAAATTCTTAGTACCACTTAAATATCTAAAAATTTGCTTAACGGCACTAAGATGGGATCCCTTTGGATTTGATTGAAATCTAGCACATAACCCTACACTAAATATGATGCCGAGTCTACTAGTGTTAAATAAAGTAAGGATCCGATCATACCTCTATATTTAGTGATGTCTACTACCTTGTCATCCTTATTCTTGTTCAATTTGATTGAAGAGCTCATAGGAGTTGGCATTGGCTTTAGATCTTCTAATTCAAAGAGTTTGAGGAGATCCTTCATATACTTGGCCTGATTAATGAAAATGTCTTCTTTGGATTGCTTAATTTGTAAGTCCCAGAAAGAAATTTAGTTCCCCTATCATGCTCATCTTGAATTCACTATGCATGCATTTTTAAAATTCCTGA
>CAMOHE010051049.1:3396-33919 GCA_946598075.1 Artocarpus hirsutus
CCATCGGCCACCACCCACCCCCCTCCCCCTTCCCCTCACCCCCACCTATCCCCCCTCTGCCATTTCCCCCTCCCTCCACCTTGCCCCTACCTGGCCCCACCCTGCCCCCACCTAGACCCCACCCCTCTACCTAACCCCACCCTACCCTACCCCGCCCACACCTCCATCCTCACCTACCCCTTCCCAATTTGTTAAATGTTGTTAAATGTTTTAGTTGTGTGAAATTGTTTAAAGTGTTATGTGAATATGTGTAATTTGTGAAATTATGCAAATATGTGTAATATGTGAAATGATGTGAATATGTGAAATTGTGTAATTGAAATTGTAAAATTGTGAATATGTAATCGAAATTGTGGAATTGTGAATATGTGAAGATGTAAAATTGTGATATTATTTAATTGAAATTATGAATATGTGAAATTTTTGAACATGTAATTATTGTAATATGTGTAATATGTTAATTTATAAGATTGTAAAATTGTGAATATGTTAATTTACAATATGTTAATATATAAGATGTGAATTTAAAATATGTGATCTATAATATGTGAATTTATAATATGTCAATTTATAATATGTTAATTTATAAGATGTGAATTTATAATATGTGATTTTTAATATGCTAGTTTATAATATGTCAATTTATAATATGTTAATTTACAATATGTTAATTCATAAGATGTGAATTTATAATATGTGATTTTCAATATGTTAATTTATAAGATGTGAATTTATGATATGTGATTTTTAATATGTTAATTTATAATATGTCAATTTACAATATGTTAATTTATAAGTTGTGAATTTATAATATGTGATTTTCAATATGTTAATTTATAATATGTCAATTTATAATATGTCAAATTTTTACTATAAGATTGTAATTTAATATTAGTATGTGTGTGGTAGTTTTTGCTTACTTTGAACAAGTACAATGTCTCATGAGATCGATAGTGGCTAGTATAAGGACGAGTACAAAAAGTGCTCTCTATCTTCATATTAATATAGTAAGGGAAGTAAGCCACGAAGGCGAGCTGGATTTGATCTGAAAGTAGAATTTGAGCAAAGAGCTACGTTGATGAAAAAAGTTCATCAGATGAAAATGAAAGGTTTAAGAATAAAAGTGACATTTGATTCGAAAGGCCAACCGAAAGGTGCACCCGGCCATGTATTAAGCAGTTGGATCAAAGTCCTTAGTCGAGAACACGTTCCTATATGGATAAAAGATTAGAGGTCTAAGGATTTAGAACAAGTAAAAGATGTGATTTGGAAAGAGATTTATAAAGCTTTCATAGTCTAGGATTGGTATAGGAAAAAGGCTTTGAAGGTTTGTGGCGAATCAGCAAAGGGGTTTAGATCTTACCTCTATGTTACCTTCATACAGTTATACCTTTCCATTCTGGAGGAGGATAAAAATGTATATAAATGACCTCCAATGGTAGTACACTATTACCCCTTCATAAATGATGACGATTAGGAAGCTTTTGTGAGGTATCGACATTCTGTCAAATTCTAACTGCTATCATCAAACGCAAGAAAAATAAGGGTGAAAAATGAATACTGCTTTATGGTTGGCCGAGTTGGATATAAAGAGCTTGAGCAATCATTGATACGTTAATATCTTACTCGTATTACATATATTAATTAATTTATCATTAATGTGTGACTAATATAATGTAATACAATTAGCTAAGATAGGAGTGCTATCAACATGGGAGGAGTTGTGGATAAAATCACGTCAAGCTCCCAATGGACAGTTTAAAAATCAAGAGTAGCAGAAATTGGGAACTTGATTGTAAGTTTATTGAATACTAACCATTACTTTGTAATTTAATGCTTGTTGAAAGATCTTAAGAATCATATGGTTTTGTTGTTGTTTTACAGGATGAATAGACGATGCAACAAAGTCAGGGGAGCTTTTAATCAGTCGGTAACAATGACATATTGACGAGGGCAGTAAGAAAACTGGAACATTCGAGACGTATTTATGGTCAATCGAAGTATGTGAAGTAGTCTCAATACTTCGACCTCCAATCAAGTTGGAAATTGAATTCCCAAAATGTCAAAGATGTAGATAAAGATTGCAGAATTGTGAGGTCTTGTGACCAAGCTCATTTCCCAAGGATGTGCCAGGTCAACAGATGATAGCATCTCACAACAGAATAGCTTCAAGGCTAGTTGTAATCCTCCCGATAATGTAGTAGAAGCTCCACAAGCTCCAGAAGTCCCATTGTCACCTCATAGTCAAGAGCCTGTACAAGGTCACGAATGCAAGCTCTTTGTTGAGGATAGAATTAATGGTGGGTGTGCACTTGTTACACTTAGGAATGTGTGAATGGAGAGTGTCCCAACTAATACAGTCATGGAAGACCATTAGGGGAAGAAAACGTGCACGTTAGCATCACTAACATTAGAGTTAGAGTAGCTAAATTACCTATTCCAACACTTGAAGCAATAACTATGGGTAAAGCTACTAGAAACTTCATCGCATGGCTGAAGAGGTTAGTGAAGTCATCGCCATGACGAAAATGAGTGGAGCACCTAGCCACGTTCCATAAGATCTAAGCAAAAAGAAACACTAAAAAAAGAAAAGCTCTACAAAAGCAAGGCAATCACAACTTGAGATAGAACAAGAACAAGAACAACCTATTGCAAATGAGACACTGCTTGCATTTAACTTCGCTTTAGTACCTCCAAAATTTATACATTGGCTTTATATGCACATTCTTTCATGCAAGATGGGTTAACGATTTAGTGCTCGATACCGGTAAATATCATCGGTAACAATTGCCTATCTATGTGGGGTATAAAAATGTTTACTACTTCATAAATTTTAATCAAATTGGGCCGAATTGTATCCTACAAAACCTTAGGTAATAACTCTATCCTTAATTCATAAATTTTAAAATATAGGTAGAGTTTAAGGAGCTTTCAAATAATTGACTGTATTGTTTTTTATTATAGTTTTTTGGTAGAATATTGTCATCTTCAAGGCATGGCATACAAGTTTGGCTTCATGTCTCTGCGATTGCTTCAAGTGCTGTAAGAGACCTACAGAGTGATTTCAGAGAACGTGCTACGTCACTCCTCCACCTATTAGCTCAAGCACCGAGGGAAAAATTATTATTGTGCCATACAATGTCGAAAAACATTGGATGTTGGCACTTATTTCACCATCGGAGGACCAAATATATTGGTTTGATCCCCTCAGACATGCACCATGTGATGATTTTGTATTTGTCACAAAATTGTAAGTATTAATGTTCTCTTCTAAAATTAACTATTTTGAGTTTTACATAATTGTATTGTGTTTTATTTCATTTAATCATGACACATTGTTAAGGCACTTAATCATTGAAAGCTTCAAGTAGGAAGCGGTGTCACAAACTGACTGAACGGAACACTATATTCTAGATGTAAGTGTCCAAGACAACAAGGAAATATAGAATATGGTTTTTTTTATTCTATGTTTCATGCAAGATATAATTACAAGTGGTATACAAGCCCTAGAAAGAAAATATTTTATATACATATGGATAAAAATAAAGTTAGATTAAAGTAGGTATAGTTTGTAAATGAGTTTGTCATTTTTAAATAGATAAAGATAGTAGATAAACAATTGCTCAAAATAGCTCAAATGTAAATGAACTTATAAATACCTTGTAATTTCAATATATATAATTTTTGTACGCAATCAGGGCCTTGTTGTAATGGATAACACAGAGGACTGGCCATCTTGTGAGAAATCACAAATTTTGTCAATTTTTTTTGGCAATACCAATTTTCGATGACGATTTTTTTAAAAACTATCGTAGAAGTGACAGTCATTGACCATTATTCCATGATAGTTTTTTAGAAAACTATTGTGGAATGTTGAGTTTCCATGACGATTTTCTAGAAAATTGTCGTGGAAACTCTCTTCTTTTACGACGGTTTTTTTAAAAACCGTTGTGAAAAAGCAAGTCCAAAGCCCCCATTTTTGGACCTATTTTAAGGTTCTACGATGGTAAAAAACCATCGTGAAAACTCGATTTTGTACCACAACTAAAGTTTTCATGATGGTTTTTTAACTGTCATGAAATTTTTTCACGATGGATTTAAATCATCATGAAATTTGCAGTCTATAGTAGTGAATAATTTTCTACAGCTTTGAAACCCAACTAACTGTTGTACCACCTATTGTATAAATGTACTCAGTAGTAGTCTTTCTGTCATCAATATCTCTAGCTATATCAGCACCCACATAATCTGATAATCCTAAGTCTGGCTTTTTGAAACGCAAGGTTAAATTTGTAGTACCTCTCAAATACCTAAGAATCCACTTCACTATTTCCCAAGGCTGCTTACCTGGATTTCTCATGTACTCGCTCACAACTCCCATTGCATGCGCAATGTTTGGTCTAGTACACACCATGGCACACATAAGACTACCTGTAGCAGATGCATAAGGCACCTTAGCCATATAGGCTTGCTTCTGCTTTGTAGAAGGTGACTGTTCTTTGGATAGTTTAAAGTGACTAGCAAAAGGTGTGCTCATTGGTTTTGCATCTCCCATGTTGAACCTGCTTAACACTTTCTTCACATATGCCTCCTATAGCAGCTTCAAGACATCATTGTCTCTAGTAATCCTCATCCCAAGGAATTTTTTGGAACACCCAAATCCTACATAATAAACTCCTTTGACAACTCCTCTTTTAACTTGTCAATCTCCTACTTGCTAGTCTCTGTAATCAACACATCATCTACATATAGCAATAAAATGATATAAGAGTCACTAGTTTTTTATATAGCAACAATGATTTGCCTCGCACCTCAGGAATCCACTACTATGCATAAAGCTATCAAACTTTTTGTACCACTGTTTAGGAGCTTGTTTGAGCCATACAAACTCTTCTAAAGTTTGCATATCATTTATCTCCTTTCCCTGTACTTCAAATCCCTATGGCTGCATCATGTAAATATCTTCCTCTAAATCACCATAAAGAAAGCTAATTTTAACATCCAACTGCTCCGAATACAACTCTTCTTATGCCACTAACCCAAGTATTGTTTTAATTGTGGTCAATTTAACCACCAGGGAGAAAAATCTCAATATAGTCTATTTCTTCTTTCTGTTAGAATCATTTTACTACTAGTCTCGCCTTGTACTGCCTACTACTGTCATGTTCTTCTTTAACATTCAACATATGTATGCAAGACTTGACATTGATATATAAAATTTTCTTGTCTGATAATCATTTTCTATAAATAAGATTTAAATTTTAGAAAGCTCAACAACAATTAGGGAACATGAAAATTTTCAACATATATCAAGAGCTTGGTAAAATTCAATGCTTTCCAGGCAAAGCTTTTATTCACAAAAGAATTAACACTCTTTCTTATATTTGAACTTACGAAGGTTAGATCCCTTCTTCTTCGCTTCTAACTTGTCGCCTTAATTTTCTTGCTAACAGATGTGTGCTTGATTATTGGTAATCTATGCTAGATTCATGTGTATGTCAAACAAAGCCCTAACCTTATCCCTTCCCCATCTTCCTACCTGAGAATGGATTCTTTCTTTTTGTACCAAATTTTTATATGCTCCTACTGAAAGCATATATATATGTGTGTACAATAAGAGTAAGACTGCTTTACTTAATTTAACTCAAGGCATGAGGTAAGGGGGGTGCCTTGGTCTATTAAGAAGACATGGGTTGATTTTCTAAGGAGGGAAAGGGAGAGTGCAAGGTAGGCCCCCTTAAGATCGGATTCAGATGAAAGTGGGCACTATAAGAAAATACGGCGTTTACTTACACATTATGTGTTAGGAAAACTTGAATATAAGTTGGGAAGAGTCATTATGACCTTCAATGCGTTAGTATCATTTTAAACTCTTAATTGACTACCGACGTGTACTAGCTAGAGTGCTCTCTTGCACTCTTTGCAACTTCCTAGATTAGTTGGTAGGTGGTTGCCTATACATCAACTTTCATAGTTGGCATTGTATAGCAAGTTTGTCATTGAAGCAGCTTCTGTATTACTTTGAATTGTTTCCTTCTTGCCAAGACCTTTTGAACATATGGATGACTGTAGAAGACATTAAAGAAATATCGCGAAAGAAATTATAAATTAATTGATATTAATCGCTTCAATTGGTAAACATTATTATTTATAACTGAAAATCTAAGGAATCTCCGACCAAATTAATATTGCCCATTCATGGGGAAACTGAAAACATAAACAAATAATTTAAAAAAAAAAAAAAACAGAGACTAATATTAGACAACAGTTTTCATTGAAACTATCATCAAACCAGAAACCACAATATCCCTTCCACAAAACAAAAAAAAAAAAAAAAAAAAAAAAAAAAAAAAAAAAAAAAAACCATAAACCATAGTATAATGCGGCGATAATAAGATGACAATTTCTCTAGAACTATCATCTAATATGTCGCCTAAGCGGTATCCCAATGTTACATGCATATTTAATGATGTTTTAAAACGATGGCTAAATGTGACAGACAAATGATTTCGTCATATTTAATGACACTTTTTAAAATGTAAATAGATTTTCTTTTTACGACTGTTATAAACCGTTACCTTTTTTAATGCTTTGAAATTACTTATTTTATTTTTCAATTAATATGGGTTTAGGGATTAGTTTGGAATAGGGTATCTAATATAGAAATTAAATAAGAAAATAAGAGATAGAAGGGAAGACAAAAAGATTTAAGTTGGTTCGACAATATGTTTACATCCATAGCTTAGGAACAAAGAGAAGAAATTATCTAGTGAGAAGTACTACGTATGGCGCTCCATGTAAATACACTTTAAAAAGTATATAAGACAGATAACTTACCCAAAACTAAATGAAACAGTCCTAATATTAAAAATAAATACAAATAAAGTCAAAACTATTATTAAAGATACATTCCCTAATACACCCCTAAAACGGAGCTCCAATAGGAGATTTCAATCTTGAAAGGATTCTTTTTCTTTTGCATTCTTTTTTTGTTCTTTTGCTTTATTTTTATTTTTTATTTTTTTTTTTAGACAATAAAGGCAAAGGAAAATAGTTGCATAGGGACAGTAATTTTTGATGACACATAGACACAGAAAAGGGGCGTCGATCATCAAGGGCATGAAGAGCATAGAGAAATAGCGAAAAGGTGCGAAGAAGAGTGCAAAAGAAACTACCAATCATATGTTTTGGAGGATTAGAGGCACACAGCCTTGGGAGATATAGAAGCATGTCTTTTGGATTGGAGTCGTAATGTCTGGAAGTTTGGAGTTCATGATCAGAATCGCATTAATTAGCAACGACTCCTTTACCAATGGCATGATCAGTCGTTGCTATAAGTGTGTATATATATATATATAGCGATGACATGTCGTTGTAACAATGTCAAGAATAACTGCTTAGAAAAATGAATAGTTGCACTATGGACCCACTTTTACTAACGATATTCTCGTCGCTAAAAGTCAAGAACAAAATCTTGATAGTAAATCTTATACTTTGGTGCTAGAAAAAACTTTTAGTAACGACAAAATTTGGGTGGCAAAGTTTTGATTTTTCTCTTCTTGAAACGCCAACTGGTTTTTGTGACAAGAGATAATTTTTCTCTAAGAAATTAATGAATTCATGTTGTATACATGCACATGAGTTTGGTTTATTGAGATATTTTTGAGCCTTCTGTCTTCGCTAAAAATTTTGTCACTACATATTTAGGATATATTATTTTATCACTACATAGTTGGAACAAAACAGTATCGTTACCTTCTTATGTAGTGATGACATGTTGGCCTATAGCGATGACGCTAGTCGTTACTAAAGATCAACTTCATAAGTGCCCAAATAGTAATTTTCTTCCTCATTTTCTCCAAGCTCTCTCTTTCTCTCTATATCCTTAGCCTCCGCCCCATTGTGCCGCCTCCTAAGCCCATTGTCGTTGTCGTATTTGTCATCGCCACCTCTTTGTCTTCCTTCCTTGCTTCTCCCTCTTTTTATCGTACTATCTCTTTCTCTACCCTAACTCTTTTTTTTCTCTAGTCCTCTGCTTGCGCACCATCGCTTATCCCTGACACCAAGGAAGAGCTCTACACTATCGCCCAAGCCTGTCATCACTGTCATCATCACCACTGCACCACTGTCATCATCACTATCGCCTCCTACCCTTATCTCTCTCTTTACCATACTATCTCTCTCTAGTCCTCTACCCATTGCACCACTGCTTGCTGTTGACGTCGAGGAAGAGCTTCCGTCACCCATCGCTGCCTTTGAAGTAATCACCCCGGCTTTATGGTAATTAAAATGTGAGTTTTTTTTTTTTTTTTTGGTATTTTGGAATGTGGTTTGACTAGATTTAATTAGTTGTTATTTTGGGTTTTATAATTTGCATATTGGTTTGTGGTTAGTTTTATTAGTTTACATGTTAGTTTTGAGTATTATAGTTTGATTATTATATTTTTTATTAGTTTTGTTGTTAGTTTTGGTCATGTTTTGATTATGTATGATTGTGTTTTGATATTTTTGTAATATGTTATGTTAAATATGTTAACTTTTGATTGTTTTGAATATGTTATTTGTATTGTTGAATACGTTAATTTTGGTCAATTCGAAAATGTGGTGGTTGTTAATAATGGGTTTTAATTAAAGATGACAACAAATATTATTATATAGTGTAGGATTGTATAATTAATAATTATAAATAAAAAAGTTATTAAAAAATTTTATATAATATCAAGATTAATTATTGAAAAGTTAGTAAAAAATTACTTAATAGTAATAAAATAAATAGTGTAATTAATAGTAATTAACCTAAATATAATTATTAAGTTAGATGAAATAAAGTTACTAAAAAATAATGAAACAAAAAGAAAGTAATTATGGGAAATATGTTGAGTATAATTAGTTAGTAAAAATTTAATAATTATTACTTTTAAAATTTAATAATAATTAGCAAAAAAGTATTATTTAAGATTTAATATTCAATAGGTAATTACTAGTTATTATTAACAGTTAACTAATAATAAATAATACGTAATAAATAACAAAGTTATTATGAACAACTTAAATACTTAATAATTATTAAACATAAAACAATGATTATTTGATTAATAAGTAATGATAAAGAACAAATATTTTACAATGAATTATTTAGTAGTAGTTAATTTATAATCGTTAATAAGTAACAACTAATGAAAATGATATAAAATTGAATAAAACTTAACAAGCTTAAATAACACTTGTTAAAAGTTGATAAAATTAGATAACGGTTATGAAAATGCTCTAGCTCTATTTCTATTGAAATTCTTTCAATTTGATGGCTAATTTATTACTTAGATTTTAATACGTAGGCACTAAGAATCATACGTGCATATGATTTTATTCCTTACCATATTACTTGTTTATTTTTAAAGTAATCTTAAACTCATTCGAGAATGAGTGAATGGCTTAACGATTCTTAATTGTCCCATTTGGACAGTTTATGATTGTAATTTTTTTAGTTTGTTATCTATTTCCACTCACTCTTCATGGTAAATGCTTTGATTTTCTTCCTTTGTTCTCCAGGTGCATAATGTTTGATAGCATACTTAGAAAAACTAAGGGGACATGCTACCAAAATTTCTACAAGAAAGCGGGTGTTGTGGAATTAAAAAATAATAATTTGTGTAAGTTACAATCTTGGATTGGATAAGATCTCATCGTATAGATGAGAAGTGAAGGTGGATTATGGTTTTCCATGTATACATTTGCATTATCTATTTGTACATGTTATTTTTCAGTGGATTACATATGTAAAGATGTAGATTGACAAGAGTTAGAAACATTTGAACAACCTTCTCTCTAATGCATTTTGGGTTAGTTTATCGACACTCATAGAGATTCCAAAAAAAATTATATTTATGATAGTGGTACTATGAGATGTCTATCAAATTTGCTTTAATATGCTATCATAATCCTTAGAAACTATCTAAGTCACATATTTGATAAAAGATTTCACAAATTGTATACCAAGTGGATTTATCATGGAGAAGTCAAGGAAATCACTGCAAGCACTGTTAATGATGTGTTTGAACCAGCTGATGAGTTGTATCCTTTATTTGATGATGTAGTAAGAAAGATGATACTGTTAAAGAGATGCATACAACTAACAAAGGCCTGCATGGACAATATAAAGATCCTTTTTTCTAAGTTGGAGTTGGACATGCATCTAGGTATTTTGAAGTCTTTTACTTTGAAGTTATTACTTAACCTAATACATTTGAAAGTGGGGAACAAATAGACAAATAATTTTTTTATCAAATATTGAAGCTTTGGAAAGCTAATCTTTTAGGTATTTAACTACTTGGTTCACATTATGAGGCAAGAGAAAATAGAAGAAAGTTGACTTAGGCTACAAGTCAAGTGCAAGTAAAATTGTACATTATTTTAAAAGGAGAATGCAAATTTGGAAGCACACTCTATGTCTAACAAAAGTCAATGGGTAAATAAAAATGTTAAGGGAAAGAAAGTGCCACACAAGGTTATGAGATATTTCCTTTTAAAGGATTGTTTGAAGCTCTTGTATGCTTCGCGTCATACTATAAGGGACATAACATGGCACCATCAAGGACAATCAAGAGATGAAGGGGTGATATGACACCCTATCAATAGTAAAGCTTGAAAGTATTTTGATACAAAGTATCTAGAGTTTATGAGTGAACTGCAAAATATTATATTAAGATTAGTGGCAGATGGATTCACACTATTTGGAATTGAGTACTCCATATAGTATATGGCTAGTGGTTTTGATTGCTTACAATCTAACTCTGTGATAATGTATGAAAAACTCATACTTAATATTTACTTTGTTGATTCTTGGTACAAGATCCTCTAGAAAGGATATGGATGTCTTCTTAAGACCCCTCATAGATGAGCTAAAAAAACTGTAGTGTAATGACTTCCTTTAAAATAAGGGTGGCCTTAGGACTGTTAATGACTTCCTTGATCATAGTAATCTATCTGCTTGGATTAGCCAAGATTATAAAACATGTCTAAAATGCAATAGTGAAGCCCTATCAATGCGTTACATAAGTGGCTACTAGATCATAAAATAAGATGGTGCAAAAAGCTTGATAGAAAAGATGAAAGATGTCGTACATTACACTCGAAATTGACAGAATAAATATGGAACCGAATGAGCAATATTCATATTGGGTTGCTACATAAACACTATAGATTTGAATGTAGGCGAAGGAAGTGTGATCTGTAGGAGTTGAACTAGTCGAAGATCAGTATATTTCAGGAGTTACAATGCTGGTCATCAATATTGTTACAACACGATCTAGATATTATGCACATCAAGAAGAATGCATGTGATAGTTTGGTAGACGAAGGATATAGATAGAGCATGAATAGATCTAGAGGACATAGGCATAAGACGAAGACAACAAATGGAGCCTTTAGCGACAACATCTAAAAAAAGACATATAATGAAGACATATTGTTGCAAAATAAGAAGATGATGACTGCTCAGAAAAATCTATAAATAAACCATGAGGCTCACTTTTAGCGACAACGTTGTTGTTCTAAAAGATTAGAACTAATACATGATAGTAAAACTTATCCATTGATGCCAAAAACAGACTTTTAGCAATGACATATGTTGTTGCTAAAAGTTGACGATAAAGATTGGACTTCTCATGCCCAAAAAAAAAAAACAATTGTCATTGCTAAAAGTTTGGGCAGAAAAGGTCCTGATTTGGAGCTTGTAAATGCAGTTGGAAATTTTTAGTGACGACACGAGTCATCGCTAAAGGTTTTTGAAAAATATCATTAAAATTAAAGCGGTCAATATTAGAGGGAAAAAGATATTTTCAAGACTTTTATGTTGTCATTAAAAGTCTCGTCATCCCTACATGTTTAGTGGTCATTATATTACTCTATTGAAGCAAAACAACATCATTGTCTTAACTTTTATCAACAATATTGAGATTATCGTGACGATACTTATCATTGCTAAAAGTCAACTTTATAACTACCTAGCACCCGATCTCCATCTTTATTTCTTTGATTTTCTCTCTCTTTATCTCTTTTCTCTCTCTACTATTAGTCTCTGTCCCACCATCAATGTTGCCTCTCCTTCCACCCCTTTTCTCTCTCATTTGCTCTGTCTTTTTCTTTCTCTATCTACCTTAACTTTCCCCCCTCCCCCCTCCCCCCCAATGTTTATATGTTATGTTGAATATATTATTTGTTTTGCTGAATATGTCAATTTTTTTTTTGTTTTGAATATGTGGAGATTGTTAATAATATGTTTTTTTATAGGAAATGTGATATATATATATATAATAAAAACAAGGGTTAATAATATGTTTTAATTAAATGTGATAATAGACATTAGTATAGTGTAGGCCTGTATAATTTGTAACTACAAAAAAGCTAGTTATTAAAAACAATGATTAATAACTATAAAGACTAATTACTAAAAAAAGTTGGAAAAAAATGACTCGATAGTAATAAAAAAATAGAGTAATTAATAATAATTAAACTAAATATATTTTTGCAAGTTAAATAAAACAAAAGTCACTAAAAATAACAAAATAAAAACAAGTAATTATATAAAATTGTTTTTTAAGGAATATTAAAAATTATGTTAAGTATTAATAAACATTAAAAATTTAATAGGTGATTATTAGTTATTGAGTAATGGGTAGCTAATGATAAATAATACATAACAATTAACAAAGTGGTCAATTATTAATAATTTAAAACAACAGTATTGAACATAAAAATAATTATAATTAGATTAAGAAGTAATAACAAAGAATAATTATTTAATAATGAATTATTTTGTAATATTTAAGTAATAATACATACTAAGTGGCAATTATTAATATTAACATGAAATTGATTAAAACTTAATTTGAATAATTTTGTTAAAACTTGATAAAATTATATGAGTTATGAAAATGCATTAGACTTATTAAATTAAATTCATAAACCTTAAGTATACGGTACCCGATCCCCTAAGCAATAGGGTTAAGGGAGAATCAAGGGCGACAGACATCACCAAATGTGTAGCTCTACATTAAAAGATACCTATTTAATTAGATAGAATCATAGATGCAAATTTCAGCAAAATTTTGAAAATTTCAAAGTACTGAAATATCTTTCCTCTGTAATATCAATTTCAGTAAAATATTGGAGAAATATCAGAAATATCGATAAATATTGGTTGCAATATCAATATCAGAAAACCTGTAATATATTTTGTACAAATTTTCAGTACATATCATGAAAATTTCGACCAAATTTTGGTAATATTAGAAATTACAAAATCTAATAATTTCTTTCCCTCTAACTAACCTATTAGTACTTTCAATGAATGAATATTTCTATGAGTTTATAATCAATGAATTTGAAATCTAATTATATCAGCTTTTCCAATGAAGCTTCTCATGCTTATTGTACATATAATCAAGACTTTGGAATGTATGATGGTTATGGAATTTTTAATTATTCTCATCTAAGTGATCGTCACCATCTCAGTCAAACAATTAGGATAATTCACAGTATCCTATTTATGAAAATACAGTGAGAAGAAGTCAAGAAACCTATATATGGTATATTTATAATTATAATCAACACTATTCAAATAATATGTCATGGCACTAATATTGTTTGAATCAAAATAGAATTCCACCTATGTTTGTGTCTCATAAAACTTCTTTTTGGTATTGATAAATATATTATGCATGGAGTTTATGATATAAATCATTTTATTTATGTTTCTTTTAATGATTATTGTATCCTAAAGCATTAGAAATATATTTGATATAAAATTTTTGTAATTTCTATAATCTTTGGCAAAATTTCCACCAATATTGATATTTTCTCCAAATTTTTTGTAAAATTGAAGTATTGATCATATTTCCATCAATATCGATATTTTTATCATTGGATAGAATAATTGACATAATGAAGGCTGTCGACAACAATACAACATGGTTTGAGAGTGTCGTGGGTGCACACACGTGGAATTGTGTACTCTCTTTCTATAACACTTGGAGGTCTATTCCAACGGATGATAAGAACAAGATCCCAAACCCAATGATTAAAAAAAACATTTTTATCATTTCAATTATCTTATGTTTTTGTGAAACAGTTAATGTAAACATATCTATGAAAATAGTTTTATATTAACTTGACAGGTTAGCTACTTACATACATCATGTATAAGGCTAAAAAATGCTACTGGGACTCGAAAAACAACATCCGCAACCACTAATTTCTAGTTTGTTTTGCCCAACAATATTTCTTTGACATGGTTGACATAAGAAAATGTATTATAACACTACAACTTTATTATTTACAGGCTAAATCCTAAATGAATGTAACAAACTGCAAAGAATCAAGAGGGGAAACCTATGAAGGGCAATCATCTTACTTGCAACATCGACACAAAAAGGTAAGATACTATATACATTTTTACTAAATACTTGTACAAAAAATGTTAATAATTGAACTCTAACATCAAATCAACATTACTGGTGGACCACGACACATGTCAGCCATAGTCATTGATTGACAACTAGCAAGACCAACAATTTCGCCATGGTATAATTTGGGCGAACGAGGCTGTGAAGGTCACATGCGTAAGTATATTATAGTCAATTTTAAATATAATCTTATATTATAACTATTTTTTTTTTTTTTACTTTTAATTACTGGGCCAAATAGTTAAGGAAAGGAAAACTCAAGTGTCGTAGCTCGGATCTAGCTCTTCCACCCCTATTATCAATGAGGTTGCCGTACTTGAATACAGGCTTAGATTGCATAGGGGTCATCAAACCAAAGTGGAACCTAGATTGAATTAAAGACAGTTAGGTTCTAGTTCTTCCTCTTCTAGATCACAATCTAGATTTCAGCCCACATAATTTCCTACTGAAGTGCGACAATGGCTTTTACAAACATATAACAAGAACTTGGAGATGGTTGCTGTAACGAGGAAAATAAATCCCAACCTTAATGTTAACATCCCTCCACCCCAGGTGAGTATTGTGCCTCCTGTTGAAGAAGAAGAGGAAGAAGATAATGAAAATATAAACTTTGGGGATTAGTATTAGACTTCTAATATGTTTATTTATTATTAGACCATGTAGTGTGTGTTTTATTTTGTGTTATGTTATTTTACCTTAATTATAAGATTTTTATTTATTATTAGTTCCCTTATGTTATTTTAGTTAAATTATGACTAATATTCATTAATATTAAAAAAATAATACAAATATTTTAATAGTATATTTAATTTAAATCAAATAATTTTGTAAAAAAATTAATTTAAAATCAATTATTTAATTGCAATTCATTAATTAATTATTCTCTATTTTTAAATATTTATGTCTTCGCTAATTATGGGTACGAACATTTTATAGCAACAAAATTCTAGTCGTTAAAAATTGATTAAATTATGAAAAATTAAAAAAAAAATGAACTTTTAGAGACAATAAGTTTAAAATTATTGTTACTATAACTTTTGCTGACGTCACGCTGTATTTGTTTAGCTCGGTGCCATAAAAAATAGCGATGACTAGTCGTTTATGTTATCACTAAAACTTTTTTAGTGACAAATTATTTGCAACTACAAGTTAGTGACCACATGAATTTTGTAACGACAAGAAGCCACACTTTAGCAATGACCCTCCATTTGCTGCAGTGATTCCTAATATAAAAGTAAATACAAATAAAGTCAAAACTATTATTAAGGATATTTTTGTAATGTCTAATAGGTTTCACCTAATAGTTGGGATCCGCTAGGCTCATTTGATGCTAATTACTCTGATTATGATGAATATTTGAAACATCCAAAAGCGTATACGTCTGCCAATAGAGTACTTTTTTTCACTACTATGCAGAATTATTCTTTCATTTGATCTTATTTTTTTGCTGACCGTGGTCGATTTCTATAGCTTAAATTCAGTTCAGCAGCTAATAGTTTCTCATTGTAAGGAGAATATGCTTGCTAATTTTAGTGTACTGGACTGTGGCCATGGTGTGAGGGCAGGACTTAAAAAACTTATATATATATATATAGACTTATTTTAATGGTTACGTTTTCAATAGTTACGTTTCTAATAAAAGTATAGTTTAACAACAAATAATATGTGCATATATGTGTATGTATATTTATGTGTGTGTGTGTTTGTGTGTGAATGCAGTCGGGACACTCCACCATCAACAAAATGCTTTGGTCGGTAAAACAAAAGAAAACAAATGAAGTTCTCACTATATCATTAGTCAGGAAATTTGCTGCACTTGGAGCACCACTAATATTTGTTGGGATATACTATGTTAAAAGACTAATTAGTGTACGTATCACACACATTAGCATGCTGATTCTATTTGCTTATGGATCTTTGTACCTTCATGATTCATGAAACCAAGGAATGAACATTATAGTTTATACGCTTACGTGGCCAACTTTTTTTTTGCCCAGAAAACATTGCGAGTATGAGGAAAATTTAATGAAGAAAACAGGGAACCAAATTAACAAAACATACATTGTATTAATGATCATCATTAGTACACTATATCCCATACTTGAGCAAAACCTCATGTTGTCCTAACCTAGCTAGCTAGGACCTCTCAGCTCATTATAACAAAATTAAACGAAGAGCTATCTATAGCTCTCTCTACTAGTTCTGCGAATGTCGGACAGTTTAATGGTGGCGGGGATCGGCACGGCTGGGGCTTTTAGGGAGTAACTCGTAGGGCTTGCCGCCATGCCTTCGAATGCTTGCCTCCAGCGCTTGCTTAGCAGCCTCCGTCAGTGGTGGCACTACTTGGTTGCTTTCGTTGGACAACGTGGCTGGTCGGAGAGGACGAGCTTCAGAAATGGAAAGCGAAAGCAATTCCAATATCAGAACTCCTAGAAGGAGGACAGCGCACAACAAGTGTTTCAGACGGGGCATTTTGGAAAGTGGAATAGTGTTAATCTTTGGCTAGCTAAGTTAGTTATGAACACTAGTTAGAAATGTTGTTTACCTATATATAGTCGTGAATTGCCAGTTTGGACATTCTTTTTTTTTTTTTTTTTAAGGCCAGTGTACGTGTGAACGCTTTCGTTAAATTATTATTACTTTAGTAGGACTAATTTGAAGATTACATTCCTCGCTTTGAAACAAATTATAAAATTGAAAAGAATAAAAGCCCTCTTTTTTTTTTAAGGAAAATTATACTGACATTCTTGTGTTTTACTTCCATTAGAGAGATATTTCTGGACTTAACTATTGTAAAATTTGTACTTAAAATGATAAAAATATCCCTTTTAAGTTTAGCCATTGATCTAAAAACATTAAATCTTAGATATTGATTAAGTCAAAAAACCCTAACTAATCTAACCTAGCCAAACAACCACTCCCCCACAACCCAGCCAACCAGTCCCTCCCTTACAACCCAGCCCCTCCCACAGTCGACACCCCCAATCGTCATGGTTGCCACTTGTTGCCACCCACTCGTTGTAACCCTTACCCATCGTCTCCCACCCAAATCGACCTCCCACCCTGTCACCCCCACCGACTTGTCCCCTTCCCGTTGAGCCCAACCTGCCAGGCTCCTTTTTCGTGAACCCTAGCTAACCTCGTCAAGCCCCCTCCCCATGCTCCAACTAGTGAGAAAGAAGGAAAGACGGCTTTTTTTTTTTACATTTTTATTTTTACTTTAAAATTTTTAAATGTTTTAAACCTGATTTTTATTTTTTATCAAAAAATCATTTTTTCATTTATTTTGTTTTATAATTTTGTTATAATTTTTTAAAATTTTATAAAAAATATGGGGGAGTGCTATATTTTTTGGAACCAATTGTGGATTTTTTTAAAAAAGCAATTGTGGTCTTTTTTTAAACTATGCAACTCTCATCTTTGTATCTTATATTTCTTTTGACATAATTATTATGTTTGGAGGAAAAAAAAAACATTTTAGTGGATAAAGAATATTTATATCATTTTAACTATTATAAATTTAAATTTTTCAATAATATTACTATCAAAAAGGGACTTTTCAAGAGGAAAAAGAAAAAATACTCTCTACCATTAGAGTATTCATAATTACAAATGTTTTCAAATTGTTTATACTCATTTTTTAATATCAAAGAAGTATAAAAATATCATTTTTAAGTGTATAAATAGCTAAAAATATTTTTTGATAGATGGAGGGGCATTTTTTGCATTTAAAATAAAATTAGCAGTCAACTCATAGTCAACCTTCACGGTTAACTAATAAAAAGGGTCTCTTTGTAATATTTTTGAACAGTCAGGGGATCTCAGTGTGCTTAGTTTTAGTCTAAGAGATGTCTCTGTAATTTAGGTAAAACGCAAAGGGAATTAGTGTCATTTATCTTTTTTTTCCTCTAGGCTTTTAATCTTATGGTTTTTGGCTAGGAGGTTTTTAACGAAGCATATATGTTACTTTGTGAGTCCTAACTCTATCTTTTGAGGGTAGTCTTGGACTTTGTTATTGCATTAGGTTTTACGATTTTTGGGTTTTAGTCCTTGTATTTTTATCTTATTTTATTGTTTTTTTTTTCTTATTAATAATTAATTAAAATTTGAGCAAGGAATTTGATAGAAAATTAAAGTTGTGAATGGGTGACAAGTGTTAACTAAAATTGTCTTGGATATCAATTATTTCCTCATCATAAAAAAAAAATGGAGCGGGGTGACCTTTTTAATGGTTTTTTTTTTAAATAAATGACTATACTTTTTCAAAATTAAGCAAATGATCCCTCTTTATTAATTATAAATCAAAAGAACAAAAATAACCTTTACTATTATTAATCAAAATCATGTTCATCAGCAAGGGGTTGACTTGATGGTGTGTGGCACTGACAATGTCTCGAGATGTTGTGCAATGAGAAAAGAGGGAGAAAGAGAACAAAGAGAAAATTAAGGTTTAGGGTTTTTTTTAAGGTTTGTTATTTACGAGTCTATCAATGATATATTAAGGTTTATCATTGATATATCATGCTTTTATTGCTAAAAAACTCAAGTTTATCGTTTATAAACTATAGATGGTTAATAATTAATGAAAATTATTTTTGTTCTTTGACTTTATAATTATAAAGGAGAAATCATTTGCCTAATTTAAAAAAAAAAAATTAGCTCATTTGTTTTAAAAAGGCCTTTAAAAAAGTCATTGACCTATATTAAAAAAAAAAAAAAAGTGCTCTCTTTGTTAATGGAGAAAGCACTCGATCGAATAGGCACCAACCAATTCATTGTATTTAACCAAAAAAAAAAACCAAAACAAACAAAGGCTTTGTCTTCTCTTATTATTTACCCAAAAAAATAAAAAAATAAAAAAATAAGATAAAAAGAAAAAAAACGCCGGAGTTCTTTTTCTTCTCTATTACAATTCTTGAGCTTACGGCTTTATAGTGGCAGTGTAGTATCTAGCCCTTGTAATGTTCAAGGATATATTGGTTGCAATCATATGAAATTTGAATCTATATGACTACATAACATTATTTCTTCGTAAGTGGGAGATAATCTTCATCTTCATCTCTTTTGATTTTATAATTTCATTTTCTAAAATATTCATTTTCTTTCCCATAGTACTACCGAAATCGGTCGGCGTACAAAATGAACTTATGGATGGAATTAGTCTGTTGAGGTGGGTCATTCGCATTGATTGTATTGTTTGTATTGCCTTGTTGTAATGAAAAATCCTCCTTTTAAAAAAATAAATAAATAAATAAAATTATCCCACGTGGGGACTAATGGGTTCAATTTTCTTTTGCCTTGCACGTGTGATTCTCCTGTTCTTCAGTGACCTTTATGAGAAAAAATCAAATCGACTTTTGACTTACATGTTTTTCTTTTTCTTTTTCTTTCGTGTTTGCTGAAAACCTTTGACAATGTATGAACTTACTTCGAGCCGACGTAAAAGATATGCCAAAATCTAAAGGCCACACCGGCCTTCCAAAACGAGTTCCGTGTCATGAAAATCATGGGCAAAAATAATCAATTGTCGTTTTGCCGCATGCAAATCTTAATTAATTCATTAATTTTCTCAAGGGGAAAAAAGTTGATGTTCGGATGCACTGAGATCGGTCCTTGTCTTAATCGACCTTTGGCGACGTGTAGCCCAAATGAATTTTTACAACGGAGAGAGCAAAATTTTAAGAATTAATAAATTATTTTATATGTTTTTAAAATGTGTAATAAATAATATATTATAAAAAATAAATAAAAAAAACCTCAAAATATCATTATTTCTTTCTCCTCTCCATCTTTCCCCCTCCTCACTAGCGGTAACTAGAAAATACTGTATTTATATGTTAATATTATATTTCCAAATAATTAAAAAAATTTAATAGTAATCGATGGCTGGGAAATATTATATTAACATGTAAATATTATATTTTTATATAAATACAAAAATTTACCAGTGACCACGCCGGGGATCACTAGCACTTACGACAACACTAGTGGCAGTAAAATACAGTATTTACTTATAAATATCTTATTTTCATGTAAATATAAAATTTATCGACGACTTCGTCAGAACACTAGGAATTGAAAAATGCAATATTTATGTCTAAATATTGTATTTACATGTAAATACAAAGATTTATTTGCGACTTTGTCGAACTGCTAGCAGTCGAGAAATATAGTATTTACTTGTAAATACAGTATTTCTATGTGAATTTAAAATTTACCGACGACTTCGTCGAACCATAGACGGCTGAAAAAATACAATATTTACTTATAAATATTATATCTAAATGTAAATAAAAAAATTTTATTGTCAACTTTTTCAAACCACCAACAATCATGAAATACAATATTTACCTGTAAATATTGTATTTAGACGTAAATGCAAATATTTACCAGCTAATTTGTGAAGCACCGACAGTTAAAAAATACAATATTTATTGTAATGCAAAAATTTATAGGTAGCTTCGTCGGACATCACTGGGACTGACAACATCGTCGGTGACTAGAAAATACTATATTAACATAGAAATATAGTATTTCTATGTAAGTAAAAAAAAATTCACTAGCGACTCATCAACAACTAGAAAATACTATATTAACATAGAAATACAGTATTTTCATGCAAATAAAAAAAATTCACTAACGACCTTGTTGGACCACCGATAACGTCACCAGACACTGATCGAAAAATACCAGAATTTCAAATAAATGAAAGGATAATCAAAAACAACCACAACAGAAAGAAAAAAAATGTTTGTGCTGCCATACTCCAACCATGGACGTCCACATGCCGCCCACATGAAGGCCCTCTAACAACACTACCCACCTTCTTGACACCAGATCAGGTCGATCTCTACAATGTTAGTAGGCACGCGTTCACCCATCACCTGTTGTCGTCAGATCTAGCAATACATACAGGCTCACCTATCACAGCTACCTTCAATTGACTTAGAAACTAGCGGGAATCAAAATCTAGGGAGATCATCACTTAACTCCATCATTGTCAATGATGAACCGTTGTGAATTTTCTCGATCACAATCGCGATCTCGTTGGAGCTGGCCCTCTACTTGTCGATGCTCCTTATCCAATGTTCATCATCATCTCTCTTCTCGATGCTTTGACCTCAATAGCGGCAATGAGGATGTCGACAATGATGGTTGGGTTTGGAGTGCACAGCCATGGCGGCTCTATTGACCAGCATAGAGGGAGAAAGAAGAGAGACAAAGGGAAGTGTGAGAAACATGAGGGAGAGAGAGAAAGAAGGAAGAAAAAAATAAAGATGATTCTTTAGGGATATTTTTGAGTTTTTGTTTTCTTTAATATTTAATATTTGAATATGCTATTTATTTCACATTTTCAAAACATATGGCATGATTTAGTAACAAACTAATAAAGTCTACTATTTGGTACAATTTCTCTTCTTATAATACGCTAGCACTATTAGTAGGTACCTTAAAAAAAGGTTCACTTTCTCAAGACTTTTTAATATTTTCCCCTAAATTTATCATATATATGTAACGTATCTTCTGAATTTTTAATTTTGAAAAGTTACATCCTAAATTACAAATCTTCTACAAATCACCTTTTTATTGATAATGATGTTAAATCACCTCCATTAATAGCAATATTAGTCTTTTGATTAAAATTGACATATAATTTACACATGAATAATGATATGAATGATTATTTCTATGTCTTTTAACTTAAATTCATTATGATTGATATGTTTAAGTTTTATTCAAAATAGGAAATTTTGAATTAACTTTGTCTGAAGAATACACTGGGGTTAACATTAAAAAAACCTTTCATGTTCACAATTAATGATCCATGTGAAAATAACATGAACATTTTTACTAAAAAAATCTAATACTACCATCAAGAGGGGTGGTTTACTATAGATTTCTAAGTTTAGAGTGCAATTTGTGAAAATTAAAATTCAAAGAGTAAATTACAGATTATCCATAAGTTCAGCCGACAACAATGCAAAAAATCCAATTTCTCATTGCCCTTTCAAAAGTAATCAACTTTAAGCTTTCCAACAGTACTAATCCGACCTTTTTTTTCCCTGTCTATCCAATACAAGCTGTAAAATGTGACATACATATACAACACATATTTACCAGCCGCCAATAAGCTTTGAAATAGCTAATTTGTCAGTTGTCAGCAGCAAAATGACTGAAAATTATTTTTCCACACAGACCTTGCATTACGGCACAAGATCACTGCTCAAACATAATTATATATGCTGTGTTTATGAATCATGTGATCTATATATTGCTTCTTTAATTTTATGCCACGCGCTCCACGTCAGACAGTTTTTGTATGCAACGTACAAAGATCGAATGAGACATGACCAAACGTTAAGATACGACTTTCTACAGATGTTGTGTATTATTCTACACGCACGCACGCGTCGGCACCTATAAAAGTGCCGGATAAATGGCTAGACTTGTTGGCGGACGGTCTAAATTCAATGAACCCTCGTCCGGTGTAAGAATTTGATTTTTTTTTTTAATGGTATTGCATTTCAAATTATAATATTGCAGAGACCAATTCAAACGTGAAAGGCCATGACACAATTAGCAACTCAACCCCACTCACAAACAGAAACTAGCAATAGGCTCGATTGAAACGCTAAGGGGATAATACGTGTATCGAGTTCTAACAAGAAAGAAACGAAAAGATACATTATAAGTTGAGCATACAA
This sequence comes from Artocarpus hirsutus, assembly GCA_946598075.1. Taxonomy (NCBI): domain Eukaryota; kingdom Viridiplantae; phylum Streptophyta; class Magnoliopsida; order Rosales; family Moraceae; genus Artocarpus; species Artocarpus hirsutus. The sequence continues at coordinate 26,564 of CAMOHE010051049.1, forward strand.
ATGGCTGTTTCAAAATACACCTCCACGGATGGGTGGACAACTTCGATCGATCAAAATCAAGAGATTAAAAGCACCAAGGCTAACAATAATACTACAAAGGACAACAAGTTACAGACTAGACACAAAAAATCACCGGAAGATGAGAAAACCACCTTTGTTGTTGCAACAAAAAGCCAATGAAACAACACAAACACGTTAAAACTAATAAGTGAAAACATCACCCTTTTTTTTTAATTTGACAAACACATAAATAAAACAAAATGGAGAGAACCCAAGTGAAACCAACGAAACAACTAGTGACAAGCCAACCTCTGTCAAGCAAGAGAGAGAAGGTAGTGGACTTATCGTCAAGTCGAAAAGGGACCGTTAAGGACACGGCTCATCATCGTGTGAGGAACACTCGTGTCAGTTGTCTATGCAAATCTAAAAAGGTGTTGCAACCACGTGTCTGCCATTCCCAAAAGCCCCACAGCCCTAAGGAAGCATAGATGCCAAGCAGCACACCTCCAAATCCTGATGAGAAACCCCCCTACCATTCGCCCTCTCTAACCGATGCACGGCCGAACCACCAGAGCCTTGGGGCTACCAGCGTCAAAGCACAATAGGAACCAGCCTCCCAGTCCCCATGGAAGCTAAACCTTCTAAACCCTCTCCAAGCTGTCAAAGCACCTCCCCAAAATAGCTAGCGTCGCTTCACTTCGACACCCTCCTATGGAGCCAAGAGTCCGACAACTAGTCCAGAAGCGGTCTAACCCATTGATCCCCATAGGCGGGGCAGAGGTAAGAAGAAAGCCAAAGGTCATTTTAAGACTTAAAAGTTAGAAGTAGAGAAATATTTAAAAACGGCTTTAAAATAAGATAACTTCTTATTATAGCCTAATAAAAAAAATTACAAATAGGAGATTAGATCACCGTTAAAAATTGCCATTAAAAGATATTATATATGACGATTTGTCAAACTGCCATTGTATCTGTTGTTAAATGCGACAACATTGAATGACGGTTAACAACTGCCGTCAAATGCATTTCATCAAATATGTATATGTTACCACATTTTCTGTAAGGGTTTTGCCGCGGGTTTAGACCGTAGGACACCATTGTTACATGCATTGCACTGATAAAAAATAAAAAAGCATGCTTTTCTAGAATTTCCATAAGTGACCTATATCTCGTGTGTTATTTAGCCTCGTAATTCGCAGATTTTAGTCGATTATATTACAAATTAACAAAACCAATAAAAATAATAAATTTCTATTAAATTAAAGCATATATAATAATATGCAATATAAACAATATATGATTTTACAAACGTGCAAACATATTTTTGTCCTATCCAGCCAAAACACTTATAGAGTTGATATTGTTTTCTTATTAATCGGTTGACCTCAAAGTTATAACATTAAGATCAAACACATTCAATTTGACGAAAGAATAAATGAATATTAAGAATAAGCTAAATTACCAAGAATTATTATTTTAAAATGGTTCATAAAGTACATATCACATAACTCATGTCAGATATAGTACCTTTGTTAGTACCTATTTTCAACCATTGCGATTTCTTAGATTTCTTCCATCTTAACTTGTACCAAAAATTCTTTAGTCTTCACTCTTTCTGATATAGCAAATAATTATTTAGGCAAGAGTGTACCTCACTACTACAAACAGTAAAAGTCGTCGCAAACATCCGAGAGTCACCGCAAATATATTATTTAGGACGACATGTTATTGCCAATAAGTCATTGTTTAAAAACTAGTGGCAAATAATATTTTTACGACAACAACATCATCCCAATATTATTTACAATGACAAATAGTCAAAAAAAGTCATCGTAATTATGTCGCCATGGTTGTCATCAATTATGACATGGCTTTAGTTTTTACCAATGATAATTTTGAAAAATGTTGTCGCAAAAACATGCGTTGATGCTAATGTGAACCTGATTATTTGCGACAACTTTTTGAAAAAGTTGTCACAAATATCTTAATTTTTTACAACGACATTTTTATTTTATTAAAATATTTTATTTTTAATATTTAATATATTTAAATATTAATATATATTTAATATTTAATATATTTTTAGTACTGTTTATTAAAATTTTAATATTTTTTAAATAGAAATAATCGAATTAAAATAATAAAAATAAAAATTTAATATTAAAAAAACAGTTGATAATACATTGTTTTAATAATAAAATAAAAATCAAACCAAACATAATGTGTCAAAATTTTAAACAAAGTAAAAAATGCAATCTAATCGCCTAAATGTGCAGCATTGTCGGTGCCATCATTGTTGTCATTAGCCGTCTGGAGGAAGCAGAGGACTTGGTCGAACAAAAGCTGGTAGAGTTATCATTGGTGGGAGTTGGGCTCCAGGTACCAATTGGCCCACCAACTCCACCAACGACGTGTAGCTTTGGTACAAAGTCATGTTGTACTCGACCGATCTCCGTCGAAAATCTTCTAAATGTAGGGTCAATAGCCATCGAAGATGTTCCATCTGACCAGGAGCTAGAGGATGAACCATTGCCCGCACGAGAGTAAATTCTATGTGGGAGTGTAAGGCCTTGTCCACTCCTATGTCCTCTACGTCTACCTAGGACATGCTCTAATATTCCCTCCTTGTTAAGCGCAGGTGCCGTTAAAGAAGAAGCAGACTATGTCATCTAGGTTTGTCTCTCCTACTCCATCATATTATATACAAATAACATTTTAAACATGTTAGAAATGCATAGAGTAGTTTGAATAAGAGAAGATAGTATTGAAAATTTAAAGTACTTACAAAAGTCTGTTGCACTTGGGGGTTGACCTAAGTCTCCTTATGATGATGCATGTCTACCTTGTTTTCTATGGCAGACATCGGCTGCTGAGTCACTGTGTTGGCCTGTCCAATAATTTGAATGTGTTAGAATAATGTATTCTTTGATAAGTTTTAAGATTGCTTGTGAATAAATAAATTTACCAACTTTCTTGTCACAATGCTGAGAGATGGATATCTGACCATGCAAACTTGACCACTTTTGGTTGCTACAATTGTTTTTATTCGTTGTTGACTTTTTTTTTTTTTTTGGTTTATTATAGTTTTTAGCATTAGCAATATTGAAATTAATATATATAATAAATAGCTAACTTAGCAGATATACAATTACCTGAAATCTCTTAAACATGAACCTATCGCAGCAATAACCCTAGTGTTCTTGATTCCTGAGGTTTGGGGGGGCTGGCTCTGACATGTGCCTTGTTTACTAGTCCTCCAAGTACTTTAGAGTGTTCATGGAGGTCGCTCTTCCAATCCTCATAGCACTTGGCTGCCTCCCTATCAACCACGCCGCGGAGGATGCCGTCCATCCTTTCGTAAGCCAATGCAAACCAATCTTATAACACATTTAAGATCATGATAATTACTTATATATTGTGTCCTATAAAAATTATGTACTATACAAATTATGTTCTATAAGGATAAAGTTGAATACGTACCAGCATGCACTGCTGAATCTATCTCTTATGCTAAGCATTAACATCTTTCCAAGCATCGTGGTATAACTCACATGCACCCCGAGTATAAATGCCTACGACACTTTTGAATCACTACCCGAACTGCCCAAGAGCCTTCTAGGTACCATCGGCCTCGTCAAATGTGACCGAAACCTTTCTGTACTTCTCTACATCTACTACGATCTCATGCCCTTTTGCCTTGTCTTGATGGGTACAACAACAAGGTTTGGCATCTAGTGCTGTAAACATCAAAAAACATTGTAGATTAAAATTTGTTGACCAAAAAAACCATTCAAATTTGCAATTGGGTTGTAACATACCCAACTAATAGTGTGATGGTACTCTATACGGGTCAAGTGGAGGTTATGCTTCACCTGTAGAGCTAGCACATGTAGCAACTTGTCTAGACATATCCAACTGTTGTCAAATAAAAGGTTTAACATCATTACTATGTACTATAATAATTATGTTCCACTAATATCCTAATTTAGTATAATAAAAACAAGGGCATCTATACATAATATCTATTCATTGTCACTACTAATGTCTTAAATGTTGCCACCATCATTAACGTTGTCATCGTCTTCAAAGTCATCATCTTTGACTTCAACGTACTCCTCTAAAGTTTTATCATCCTCTTCTTGCAAATCCAAATCTTCATCTTCTTTAGAAGACTTGTCTTTTAAGATTGCATCAACATTGGATGTGACAAAATCTGACGATACATTAGGGAGATTCCATGTCAAGGTGTCAATCTCTGGTAGTTCCACTACTAATTCAACATTTGTAAACTCTGTATCTTGAACCACTGTCACATCATCCGCATCTGCTTTGGGGAGATCCCATATACCGATGTCCAAAGTGTTCAACAACTTTCCAATTTGGACAGTTAAACAATTCATCTACATAAAACACTTGTTCTGCTTGAGAGGCAAGTATGAATGGTTCATTCTCCTACCACGAGTCCTTAACAAAGATGCTTGTTCTATTTTTGTATTGTTGAACTCTCTTCTTTTCTAGACGAGTGTCAAACTATTTACGCTTGAAAAGAATAATAGAAATGGCATTTATGTACGATAATTCGTAAATCTCCTCATATACCCCATAATATGTTTGATTATCTGGTCTATGAACATAGACACCGAAATTCTGGGTAGTTTAATTGATATCCCAATTGTGTGTTAGATACTTGACTTCATTCACCACACAACTAGGATAGCTTTCAATGGAGAAGCTTAAACTAAATGAAAGCTAAACCAATTGATTGATTGCCTCTTGTGCATTTTGCTCTCAAAGATTGAGCATTTGCCAATCATATAGAATTATTAGAAATTAAGAATTTGAAGTCAATGTGGATTTCTAGTTTTACTGTGTCTAATTTAAATCAAAATTATACCTTATTTTGAAACCATTTTGGGGACTCCACCGCTTAAAGATCCTCTAATGATCTGATTCGTCCGCTGTCTTCCAACTTCTTCATTTGCTCACTGTCGTATTATTGGATATGAGCGATACAATAGTATTTGAGACAACCATAATTACATAGAAATGTAGGGTAATACTTACTTGATGTATTGCTGAATTTTTGAACAATTGTGTAGTATGAACCACTCGGCTTTATTCTGCAACTAGTTATCTAATGTGATCAGAGTCATCTTCCCGATTGGACAACAACGAATATCAAAGACATAAACCTTGTGGTTACCAACTACATCATCATCTACCTAATTTCTCTCAAGTATGTTAAATCTTGTCTCTATCCCAGTTAGATACATCAAACAAAACGTTAGAGCTTCATTGACATTATACGCTTTGGCAACTGATCCCTCTGGTTGAGCACAATTTCTCACATACTTCTTCACTAATCCAAGGAATCGTTCAAATGGATACATCCATTTTAAATGAATTGGACCTCCCTTAATGGCTTCTTTTAGCAAATGCATTACTAAATGTACCATAATATTGAAAAAAGGCTGGTGATCACTTATCCTCAATGTCAAACTCTACAATTCTTGCCACGTGTATAGAGTATTATCGCCACCTATACACAATGGTATTTGTGATGCCTTTGTTGTCGTAAATACCTAGAATATTTGGCGTTAGACCCTTAATTGCGATGACACGACATCATAAATATGAATAGTTATTTGCTTTCTTTTTTGCGATGAAATGTCGACATGAATAAGCTTTATATGTGACGACATGTCGTTGCAAAAATGTTCCTTAATTATGACGTTTTGTCGTTTCAAAAAATGGAATATTTGTGACAACAATTGTCGTCGCAAAAAATGTTGTCTCTATAAGGCTTGTTTATAGTAATGCCTTTTGGTACTCCATTTCCAATGTCATCTTAGCCTCATACATAATTGCTGTTAGGATAGATGCTCCTAAAGCATGTCACGCTTTTGTAATAGAAATATTTATAAATAAATAAAGTGAATTTTTCATTATATTTGGGTGCATTATTCAAATACTTTATGAATATAATTAAAATTCCATAATTGTCTATGTGACCTTAAATATTATATATAAGTGCCATATACAAGAAGATAATATTTAAGGGTGATAATTAAAATAATAATATATAATTAATTATTCAATTAAAGTATGGAATCTTTAATTGATAGTCACTAATACAGGTCATTTCCATTGAAAGTGGAACGACCTTATTTGAACTGTTAATGAACCAACACTTAAAAGGATTATTTTATGTACCTTTTGTTAAAGAGGGAATGGATTTCATCTTGTACTTCTAACAAGTCCGGCTACTTACTTCACCATAACTCTAAAATATATAGGATAAGATTAGATTCTCTAATCCGTACCGAGTAAATTAAAAGATATAATTCTATAAATAAGAGTTTGCTAGTAACTTAATATTATGATAATCTTATATATGACCATCGGTTGATATGATTAGAAATTGCTATATTTTAATGGAAATTATTCAACCGATGAATTTATTATTTATCAGAGAATCAACAGTACTCAGGGATAAATATGTAATTAGAGGGGTTAACAGATTTTACCTAGATCTAATTATGAATTATTTATGGAGGATTAATTTATATGCAATGACTACAACAAATGAACAACTCTAAAATATGAGTAATTATATCTATATTTCCAAGAGTGCAATTCTAAGTTTTTAGTAGAGTAACACTGAAATTAATAGTAATCTATTAGTTTTATTGGAGCTTGACATTATGAGTCTATCTATCACAACTCGCCTTTCTCGGGCTGTGATAAACCTTTTTCTTACTTATATATAGGCAAAAACTTAGGAAATTTTTTTTTCCATACAGATTTTAATATCTTTTGAAACACAAATATATACATATATTTACATAATACACTCTCTCTTACAGTACCATTTCAAAATAACATAAAATATATCATAGTGGAAACAAAACTATGGCAGCATCTATATCGATTCTACACACTACTCATTCCTCCGTCAGTTCATTAATGAATTTAATCTGACCTTCTTGTGGGAACACCTATAGCATTAAATACTTAGTGAGCTTACGCCCAGTAAGTCCCAATTGTAACGCCCGTCTAATTTGATGTAACGGATAATGTTATGTTAATGACGACGTTAATGTTATATTAATGATGATGTTAAGTGATATACTCATGATAAGTGTTATACTCATGATATGTTATGATATATGATAAATGGTGCTAACCATTTTATTCTAAGTGTTATGACAGGTGACGCTCGCGTGGAATTGATGTGCTCAAATGTTCATGTCATTAATGTTATGTGTTTAATTATATTTTATGAACAATTATATGTTATGAATGAATTTTGAGTGTTAAGGCAGTTCGGCAGGCCGGACTATTAAGTTCGGCAGG
>CAMOHE010051050.1:8971-27582 GCA_946598075.1 Artocarpus hirsutus
CTTCACACCTTCCCACGACGGTCTTCGTTTTCACGGGCGTAACTTGCCGCGTATTTTTGCCTTTTACACGACGGTTTTTGTGAAACGGTCGTGAAATAAATGTCGTGTAATCAATATTTTCTTGTAGTGAACATCATCACCAAAACATGCATAAACATTCATACCTTAAAAACTTCATAATATTACTTCATGTAAAATCATCATGAGAAATCATCATAAAACCATCATGAACATAGATTTCAAACTTTTTATAAGCTCATCATGTTACAGCTGAGAATGTACTTACCTTAATAAGCTTACTTAACCTTAACTTGTAGGTAACGACGCCGCGATCTCGATGTGCTCACTTCATATTGTGTTCATGTCATACATTCATTAAAAATGGTAATTAACATACATTTCAATGAATTAATCACCAAATAACATGTCTCAAATTCCATAATACATTCATCTCTTAAAACATAAATTATAACATGCTTCCTAAACCATAAATCATTAGGATAAAACTATCAATCACAATTATTTTTTGACCCATATGAAATCTTAGCTCCATATCTCATTATTCACAATCAATTAGGGTTCTAAATTTGGCAGGAACAAAGCTAACATATACACATATTACCATGATTTTTCTTTAGTCATAAAAATGTCATTTAATAATTTAAATAAATCACATATCATTCTATACAAAATCTGCCAGTAGCAATAACTCAGTGAGCAATCCATACTTACATCCATAAAATAAATTATTAACATCTCAAAATAATTCCATAAAAATCCTACATTCATTAGACATCAAAAATTTTAACATATCCAAAAATTACCTTTAAATAAATTCCATACAGCTCAAACCGTGCATTAGAATGCAGAGACAAAAATAGCTACAACCAATTCGGACAGTGAATTACATGCAATAATTATTGTTAAACAATTAAAATAAATTTATTTAGACCTCAATTATTCATATCACAACATATTATCATATAATTATAGTAGCACAAAAATTCTCATCACCAAATAAACTCATTAATTCATATGAAAACGTCACATAATAAAAGTTCAACCATTTAGGGATAAAATAGTTTAAAAACCTAGCTTCAATAAAAATTCCATATCACATAAAATATCCATCATATTATCATGAGACTTTCCAATTTATAAATTTAACATATACATAAACATATGCATTTAAAATTTTATTAGAAAATCATTCATTTGCTCTAAGAACAAAGACTACATTTATGTGCACATAAACAATCAGCAATTATTTTACTACAAGTGGTAGAGGGAAGAAAATTTATAACTTATCATAGAAAAATCTAATGAACGTGAAATTTGGAGGAATATTACATAATTCATGCATGATCATCATACCAAAAATTCAGTCCAAATGAAAATTCCTAGGAAAAATTATGGCAGTCGAAATAAGGAGAAAAATGCATTTTCAAAATACCGAGAATGAACCCTTACCTTAAAACGAATTCTTCTCAAACTCCTTTGAATTTGCCCAAAGAATTTTTCAATGTTTCTCTCAAATGTATTGCAATCAAAATTAAAGAGAAAAAGAAAATGAGGACGTGGAGAAATAAAGGGAAATAGAGTGTTTCTGAGAATTTTTTTTTTAGAGAGGAAAAAGAATGATAGTGAGAGTTGGTTTTCATGAAAATGAAATAACGTAAAAGGAATACTCGTCTTTTCCATAATTATCAGAAAATTTTTTACTAAAATTGGGCTAATTTTGCATGGAGAGTGGAGAGGATTAAGGAAAAATCAATGATTTAGCTCCACATACCATATTTCAAAATTTTAAAAGAGGAAACCATACCAATTAAACCCAATCAATCAAAAGTCAACTATTTCATTTCCTAATATGGGCAAATTAAGCCAAAAATGTGTCATTCAGTCAAAAATCATTATCTAATCATCCAATCATCTCAATCACAAATTTTGGGTGATTTTTACTAATTGCTCGTCAATAGTCCTTGGCCTGTCGATCGCTTAGATCGGCCTACCGAGGGTTTGAGGTCCGGCCGGCCGATTATAGTCATCGGCAAGCCATTTTGTGAGGGTCATTTCGGCCTGCCAAACTAAATGGTTTTGTCTGTCGATCTACCTTAACATACTAGAATTCATTAAAGCATTAATTATCACAAAAATTATAATTAAACATTCAACATAAATAACATGAACACTTGAGCATATCGATTCCACGTGGCCATCACCTGCCATAACACTTAAAATAAATTGGTTAGTACCATCATAACACATATCATTTAAGAAATTTCTTAACATCGTCACTATTTTGATAGATATTGTTACATAGAAATCGACACGTGTTACAATTCTCCCCACCTTATAAGAGTTTCGTTCTCGAAACTCAGAACAATTGCAGATACTTAATTCTCATGTCATCTTCACGTTCCCATGTGGCTTCTTCTACTTGGTGATTTCACCATAAAATCTTGACCAATGGAATTTTTTTATTCCTCAAGGTCTTAGTTTTTCGATCAAGTATCTCCACTGGCTTTTCTTCATAATTGTTGTCATCTCGTATCTTGATCACTTGTAGCTCAATCACATGCGTAGGGTTTGGAACATATTTCTTGAGTATTGAAACATGAAACACGTCATGCATAGCTGACATTTCAGATGGCAATCTCAGTTGATAAGCCACCTTACCTATCCGCTTCACAAATTCATAAGGACAGATGAATCTTGGACTCAACTTGCCTTTCTTACCAAACCTCATAACTCCTTTCATTGATGCAACTTTCAAAAACACAGATTCGCCTACGACGAATTCTAAGGGTCTTCTTGTTCTATCAGCATAACTCTTCTGACAGCTTTGAGCGGTCTCTATTCTCTTCTGTATCAACTTAATCATTTTGGAGGTTTTGTTGACAAAATCAGTCCTTTCATTGTCAACACTTTCCATCAACTTCCTTTCACTAGCTTCATGCCAACATATAGGCGACCTACATTTCTGCCCATATAGGGCCTCATAGGGTGCCATCCCAATTGTCGCCTGATAGCTGTTGTTGTAAGCGAACTCTACTAATGGCAACACTTTACACCAGCTGGTCTTGAAGTGGAGAGAACAAGCCTGAAGCATATCCTCTAAAATCAAGTTCATCCTCTCCGTTTAGCCGTCAGTCTGAGGATGAAAAGAGGTACTGAAATGCGACTTGGTCCCTATAGCAGTCTGTACACTTTTCTAGAACTTGGACGTGAACCTGCCATCACGGTCTGAGATGATAGACTTAGGAATTCCATGAAGTCGTACAATCTCCTTGACATAGAGTTTCGCTAACCGTTCCATAGAGTAAGTGATTTTGATGGGAATGAAATGCGCCATCTTCATCAGTCGATCCACAATAACCTAAATAGCATCATATCCATTCATAGTCCTAAGTAAACCAGTAATGAAATCCATTGCAATATCCTCCCATTTCCATTCTGATATTTGGATTGACTACAAATCTCCACCAGGTCGCGGGTGTTCAGCCTTAACTTGCTAACATGTCAAACATTTCTTCACATACATGGCAACATCTCGCTTTATTCCAAACCACCAAAAGTTATCCCTTAGATCATTATACATCTTTGTTGCACCTGGATGATTTAAGTAAGGAGTATCATGTATTTCCGCCAAAATTCTTTCCCTTAAACCATCAACATTGGGAACACATATGCGGTCTTTGAGGTACAAAGTTCCATCGTCAGCAATTCAAAACTCTTCACATTTGCCTCTTTTCATTTCCTGCTTAATCCTTGTGAGGCATACATCATCATCTTGCTTTCTCTGAATCTCATCATGCAGCGACAGAGTAAGAGTGATGCAGATAACTGGCCTATGATAAATTTCAAACCGAAGTCCAGAATTTCCTTTCTTAGAGGCTGAGGCATTGCTTGCATTAATATAAGCATAGTCGTTGACTTCCTACTTAGAGCATCAGCCACTCGATTAGTTTTTCGAGGGTGATAAAGGATTTCACAATCATAATCCTTCACCAACTCTAGCCATCTCCGCTGTCTCATGTTCAAGTCCTTCTAAGTGAAGAAGTACTTTAGGCTTTGATGATCGATGAAGATCTTGCATTGAACCCCATACATATAATGCCTCCATATTTTCAGCGTGAAAATGACTGCTGCTAACTCGAGGCCATGAGTAGGATAGTTCTTTTCATAATCTTTCAATTGTCACGATGCGTAAGTGATCAATCTATCATTTTGCATTAAGACTGCACCAAGGCCCATCTTAGAAGCGTCACTATAAATCACAAATCCATCACTTCCTTCAAGAATGGCCAAGACTGGAGTTGTCATTAACCTCTTCTTCAATTCTTGAAAACTCTTCTCACAAACTTCTAGCCATTCAAACTTCTTTCCCTTACGGGTTAGATTCATGAGTGGTGTTGAAATTTTGGCGAAGTCTTCCGCGAATCTCCAATAATAACCAGCTAGGCCTAAAAACCTCCTTATTTCACTTGCATTCGTCGATTGTTTCCAGTTGAGAACAACCTCTACTTTAGCAGGATCTACATGATTCCTTTCTCTGATATTACATGCCCCAAGAAGGACACTCTATCAAGCCAGAATTTGCACTTGGAGAATTTCGCATATGACTTATGTCTCCTTAATGTCTCCAGCACAACTTTCAAATGCTCCTCGTGTTCCTCCCGATTCTTTGAATAAACAAGAATATCATCGATAAACATAACAACAAATTTATCAAGGAAGTCCTTGAATACCTGATTCATCAAGTCCATAAAGGCTGCAGGTGCGTTTGTTAGACTGAAAGACATAACCACAAACTCATAGTGACCATATCTCGATCTGAACGTTGTTTTTGGGATGCCCCCTTCTTTAATCTTTAACTGGTGATTTCCTGACCGCAGATCAATCTTCGAGATCACGGATGCACCCTTAAGCTGATCAAATATGTCATTGATTTGAGACAATGGATATTTGTTCTTGATTGTTACCTTGTTCAACTCTCTATAGTTGATGCAGAGTCTCATTGTGCCATCATTTTTCTTGACAAATAGAACTGGAGCTCCCCATGGTGAGTGACTCGGCCTGATGAAGCCTTTGTTGAGAAGTTCTTTTAGTTAGGTATGAAGCTCTTTTAACTCTGCTGGGGCCATTCTATATGGTGCCTTCAAAATTGGGTAGGTGCCTGGAGCAAGCTCGATCTCAAATTCAACTTCTCTATTAGGAGGTAGACTCATCAGATCTTCTAGAAACACCTCAGGAAATTTACGTACTACTGCCACATCTTCAATTCTTGTCTTTCTTCTTGACTTTTGTCTACAATGTTCGCCAAGTAACCCATGCAGCTGTTAGCTAACAACTTCCTTGCTTTCATGGCTGACAAAAACATACTAGGTTTCTTCCTGGACTTGCCAACATACATGAACTTCTATTCACCTTCTGGTTGGAAGGTCACCTTTCGTTTCTAGCATTCAATGGAAGCATTGTACTTAATCAAAAAATCCATCCTAAGGATCATGTCATAATCATACATATCGATCACAATGAGGTTAACAAAAAGTTCTCTTTCATAAATCCATAGGGGTATTGTACGCAAACAGTGCATAGATATCATCACTTCCCCGGAGGGTAGTGTCGTAGTGAATCCCTATCTCATAGCCTCTAAACAAACCCCTAACTTCTTAGCAAAAGATGATGATACAAAAGATTGTATGGCACCCGTATCAAAGAGGACATATGCATTAGTCAAAAGACTTGATATCTGACCTGTGACCACGTTTAAGGCTTCAGCAGCCACTTGTTCTTTGTCATGGCATAGATGTGGGCATTTATAGGTGAGGCTTTAAGTCTTTCTTGACTAATCAGTGGCCCTTCAAGGGAGGCTTGCATTTGATGGAGTTGGGCTGGAGGAGCTCTCTATGGGGCCTGAGCATTCATCTGGTTCAGACAGTTCTTGGCAAAATGACCTTCTCATCCACAGATAAAACACCAGTTAGTTCCCTGATGACATTCTCCAGGATGATTGCTTCCACATTTGGTGCATGGTTGAAACCGCCTGTTGTTGTTGTTGGGTTGGCCACCATTAAACCTCTTGTTGCGTTGGCTCTACTGGTTTTGAGAATTGCCCTTCCTCTTGTTACTCCTCTAGTGTTGGTTATTGTTGTTGTTGCTGTTGCTGTTGTTTTGGTGTGGAGGGCGGTTCTAGTTGATTGCATTATAGGCTGGCTGCACTGACTGAGGCTGATTCCTTCTTAACTTCGACAGGTGGAACTCAGCACGTTGGGCCCTTAAAACAACTTGCTCTTGAGTTCTAAGTGGACTTGCCCCATCAACAATTGCAGCAATCTCTGGCCTAAGGACTCTGATCAACCTTCTGACCCTTTCACATTCATCATTAACCATCCCTGGGCAAAGGTGAGCTAGCTGATCAAACTTTGCCACCACATCTGTAACTGACATATCTCCCTAGCGTAGATTCTCGAACTCATCATAGTGCTTTCTGGTAATATTCATGTGGAAGAAGTTCGTATTGAGCTCATGAACAAAGTCGGCCCATGTCATTTCATCAACGTTCCTACTTTGTTCAATGTTGTCCCACCAAATCCTGGCCTCCATGGTAAGACTGTATGATTCACAAAGAACTTTCTCGTTATCTGTGAAGCCCTTTAGTCTCAAAGTGGCTTCAATTGTCTTTAACCATCCTTATGCGACCAGTGGATCCTTCGAACCTTCGAAGTCCACCGGCTTAACCCTCTTTCATTTAACTAATAAGGGTTCTTAATAGACCGCTCTGGGTTCAGCAGCAGGTGCCGGGACTTCATTGACTTGTGGCTGGGGAGGAGGCACATCATTGCCTCGTCGTTAGTCCTTACGGCCATTGGCCCTTAATTTAGCAATCTCTCTTCTTTGCTCCTCTAATTGCCTTTGCAACTCAACGATCATCGTCGTCAACATCTCGTTGGTCTGAGTGCGGGTTTGCGTTCTTCTATGGCCGTCCATAATTGATTTCCTATAAGAGTTATAAACTTAGGAATAAACTTCTAATTTATGAGACTGGTTTTCACTACTAGGGCATTATCATTAAACATCTAAACCTTATTCTTATCATCATACTTGTATTTTAACATTTAACTTTAAAACATACTTACTTGGAGGACTTGGACTGACGTGTGATGATATGAATTGAAAACGAAAACCGCTATGATACCAAAGCTTGTAACGCCCCCTTTACGGACGTCACAGATGTCGTTACATTTGTTCATTACATACTTTTATTCTAGGATACACTATTTTATAAGATAATTTGAAAACATAAATTGGAAAACATACCCAGGATCTATGCATACTTTTTTTTTAATAACTTAATCATTATACGATAACTTAATCCATTTTTATAATAATAATTTACTTCTTCATCCTTTAAACAGTATGCCAAAACAATTGTAAATTGAATAATTTTTTTAAAAAAAAAACATTAATAAAATCTGCATACACACTTCGGCAGGCCGAACTCGATCGGCAGGCCGATATTCAACCATCAACAGGCCACCTAAGGCTTTACAAAACAGGTTTTAAAATTCGATAAGATCGGTAGGCCAGTACAGGGTAATCGACAGGCCGATCCATGTATCGGCAGTCCAACCAATAATGGTCGGCAGGCCAAACTCTTAAAAATTTGAAATTAATTTAATTTTTTTTTAAAAGTTTCAAAACTTCAAGGTGCGGAAACAATAAACATACTCAGAAATAAAACATAAAAATAAACATAACTCTAAAGTTTTAAAACTTCTTTTCTTGGCATCTTCCATTTGCAATTCATCGCCCTTAGCTCACAACCTTTTCCATGCCCTCTGTCTAATCCATAACCTTCTTACCCTTATCTGCAACATGATATAAAAAAATTGAATAAGCTAATGCTTAGTAAGTGCATTTACATCTCACAACTTAAAACGTTTTATGAACATCATCATCATCATCATCATAATAGTGCACTAGGCACATTTTCATAGGTACATATCTTTCGTTACATTGACCATATTAAAAACTTTATTCATTTTATCTTAAGGGCCCAAGTGTTGCACCATAAACATCATCATCATAGGCCGTCATAAGAGGAGAGGGGTAACTAATCCCAAACTAAACATGACATCATATCATATCATATTATAACTTAACATATCATTGGGTGTGCAACACTTATTTAGGTGATACATATATACATATTTATACTTTCATAGCTTGAAATACATCATCATTTAATATGCATAAACTTTCGTACCTTGAAAACTTCCATAATAATACTGCATGTATAATCATCATGAGAAATCACCATAAAACCATCATGAACATAGATTTCAAACTTTTCATAAACTCATCATGTTGCAGGTGAGAATGTACTTACCTTAATAAGCTTACTTAACCTTAACTTGTAGGTGACGATGCCGCGGTCTCGATGTGCTCACTTCAAATTGTGTTCATGTCATACATTCATTAAAAACGACAATTAACATATATTTTCAATGAATTTACCACCACAACATAACATCCAGTACCTTATAACTGCTCACATACATTCATATCTTAAAAACATAATTTTATAACATATTTCATTAACCATAAATCATTAGAACAAAACTATCAACACAAACATTTTTTGACCTCCGTGAATTCTTAATTCAATAACTCAACGTTCATAATCAATTAGGGTACCAAATTTGGCAGGAACAAAGATAATATATACACATATTACCATAATTTTTTTTAGTCATAAAAATTCCATTTAATGTCTCAAACATATCATACATCATACTCATGAAAACTACCAGCCATTAGAAAAACAAAAACAGTGAACAATTCTTATTTTACATTCACAAATTAAATCATCTATATCTTACAATAATTCTAGAAAAATATCACACATATTAGACACTTAAATTACAATATAGCCAAAAATATTACCTTTAAATAAATTCAGCACAATTTAAATGATACTTTAAAACTTAGAGGCAAAAAAAACTCTAATCACATAAGCAGTGAGCAACCCATAATTATCAAATTCTAAAAATTATAATAAAATTACTATGACCCTAAAATTTAAATGACAACCAAATAACCATAGACACAGTACCATAAAAATTTTCATCACCAAATAAATTCATTTAATTAAACAAAAACGTCACACAACACAAGACCAAACAACCCACTAAAAAGGCAGTCGTAAAACCTAACCCTAATGAAAATTTGATAACACCTAATTTATACATCATTTTAGCATGAGACTTTCCAGTTCAAAACTTAAGATATACCTGAATATAATTGCCAAAATTCGAGCTAAAAGATATTCATTTGACCATAGAACAAAGACCACATTTTAGTGCAACATAACTTATTAGCAACAAATTTCTGTGAGTGGTAGAGAAAAGAAAATTCATATCTTAACATAGAAAAATCCAATTCAAGTGAAATTTTGAGGGTTAGCACATAACACATACATGAATAACATATTAAAAATTCAGAGTAAAACGAAATTTGTAGAGAAAGATATAGTAGTCGGATTATAAAGGGTTCAAAATTTCAAAATTGCAGAGAAAAGTCTCTTACCTCAAAACAATATTCTTCAATTCTTCCTTGAATTTACCCCAACAAAATTTTAAGATTTTATTCAAATATTTGCAGCAATATTAAGGAGAAGAGAGAAAGAGAAATGTGAAGAAGTATGAGAGAAGAATAGAGAGAGAATTTTCTCTTTTTTTCTTTTTTGGTGTAGGAAAAAATTAAAATGATGGAGGCAATCTCTATTAAAATCAGAATTTTTCTGATTAAATTGAGGGTAATTCACATGGAGGATGGGGAGTAATAAGGGAAAGTCAATCAATCATTCTAACTTACCATTTTTCTCAATTTTCAAAGGAGGAAACTTCATCAATTAAATCCAATCAATTAAAAGTCAACTATTTCATTTCCTTATTTAAGGATCTCAATCCAAAAATATGCCAATCAATCAAAAATCATCATCCAATCATCTCAATCACCAATTTGGGTGATTTTTACGATTGCTCGTCAGTAGTCTTCGGCCTGCCGATCACTCAATTTGGCCTGCTGAAGGTTTAAGGTCTAGCCTGCTGATTATAATCATCGACCTGTCGTTCCGTGAGGATCATTTCGGCCTATCGAACTAAACGGTCTGGCTTGCCGATCTGCCATAACATACTAGAATTCATCAAAGTATTAATTATCACAAAAATTATAATTAAACATACAACATTAACAACATGAACACTTTGAGCATATCGATTCCACGTGACCGTCACCTGTCATAACACTTAAAATAAATGATTAGTACCATACCATTATATCAAATCTCAATACACATATTAATTAAGAAATTAGTTAACGTCGTCACTCATTTGTCATAAACCACTACATGAAAATCGATGGGTGTTACAAGTTAACAGTGATAGCACGAGCTCTTCTTTTCATCGCACTACTACTGGTATCCGTTCCTAGTAAACCGACAGACTGAAGTCACTTGGATGGATCTTCCCCTCTATCAACATTCTCACATCACAAGGGATGCCAAAACGCATAAGAATCCATAACCGAGTGATCCTAGCCTTGTATTTCTTTTTGAGAATCTTTTGGAGAGTGATGGGAAATACTTTCTTAGGTGCTTGTACTTTGAGTCCATGATAAGATGGAAGAAGAGTAAATAGAAAGGGAAAATTGAGACAATAAGTAACAGAATCCTAGAATTTCTTCTTCAGAATTCCTTCTTCTTTTAGAGAGAAAGAAGAAATTCTAAAGAGAAATAAGAGGATTTGCAATTTAGAGAGAGAATAACAAATTAAGAGAGAGTGAGTGAGCTCAGAGAAATAAGCTCCTATACACAGTAGACGTATATGTAAACAATGATTAAACCACTATAGATGACACGTGTAGAGGCCACGTGGGAGTGACAATGTGAATCAAACTGATTCAAGATTTAGACTAAGCTGAAATGTTCTAAGCTGAAATAGGTCAGGTTGTTTTAGGTCTTACCATGTTTAAAACCAGTTGAATTAACAAGCATAAAATTAAAAACCAATTTATACAGATCTTAAGCCCATTTCAAAGTCCACTAAAAATAAAAATAACTGTGAATGACTGGTCTAATTTCACGACAATCAGGGATCTTCTTGAATGGTATTCAAATCATCCATAACAACATAATCTTCCAGTAACTCAAATAATTTGTTTTAATCAAAGCCTCATTGAACAATGCATACACTCATATGTTATCCTTAATACCCAGCATCTGTCAATGGATTTATCATCATTACTACTAAGCGTTTAGAATGTGACCAACCTTGAAATCAATACGATTTACATCTTCCAACATAGACCACATCACAGAGCAAAGACCATTAACGTTATTACTTAAGGACATCTACTATCCTTACAATCCCACTTATACAATCTTTAATTTTCTCATATAACAAAACCTCAAGTGACCAAGAGATTTACATTTAAGTATCTAAAGATTTAAACCTTTTTATTATAAAGATCCAAAATCATCACTGATGTCCTAAATATTATGACTTACCTAAGGAAATTCCTATTGGTTATTTTTACATTGCATCTATTCATAAAGATTCATTAATACACTTAAATACAATGTACGCAACAAAATATTTCAACCTTGAAATTCATACATTCTTGCCTTTACACAGTCCCAATAGACTAAAAATCTAACGTTTATCTCACTCAAGATTCAATACCATGTATTACTAACTTATCTCATATTCCTCAAGTAAATATAACTTTCAAGAAAAGTTATTAACACTTATGTACTCCACCGAATCTACACATAATCACTACTTAGGTCTGAATCAATTACAAAGAATTTGACACATCTATACCAAACTTTGAAGTCAACAAATCAAACCTTATATTTCTTATTATTTTTCACAAGATTAAAAGGCTCTTAAATCCTCGTATCTACACACATTTCTCATGTTTCTATACGAATTAGATATGCTTATAGATCCTAGTATTATACGAATCTCTCATAAGCATTCCACTTATAAACACATTCCATATAATTATCATTCCCTCATAACTGTTAATACTTTCCTTCTATATAATTGTCGTGCTTACATAACCGTTAATATTTTCATTCTAGGATCTTTCCATTTTACATCCTTCTGGACCATATAAATCAATTTGAAGATTCATTTTGATGATGACAATGAAAATTCAACTTCAAAACCATCTCAAAAATAAATTATTAAAGTGGTGCTACACTTCCTAGGTTAACCGAACCTAGACTCTGATACCAAAAATTCTGTAATGCTCTTAAGTGGGAGTTAACAGTTTTTAATAAATAAAAATAATGATTAGAAAACATAAATAAAACATCAAAGAAATTTGGCCGGGACTTACTTGAAAACTCTCAAAACAAAACAAAATATAAACAACAATTTAAACCGCAGTTTAATGTAGCACCATAAATTTAATAATACAAAACTGTTATCATCCTCATTTCAACCCTCAACAAATCTTAATACAATAACAGAAAGTGACAATAGATGCTTACATTATAATGTAGAACATTCTTAATAATTGAAGCAATCCCAATGTAATATAGCTACATAGCTTCCTCAACGATTTTCTTCGAAGTCACCTCACACTTAGTGAGTCCTAAAAAGATGAAAATATAGGGAAATGAATGACAACATGCTCAGTAGGAAAAACCATTACTCACCTTAAAGTTTTATTCTTTACCACATTAAACCTGCATGGTTAGTTTTCATCATTATCTAAATTATGAGATTTATTATGATCATATTCAGTGGATACCGTAGTTAATTATTATCAAGTTTCATACATATACATATATATAATTGTTATAATTTATCATTATTCCTAGGTATCCACATTCAATAGAGTATCACTCAACTCATCGAAACCCAAGTGAGTGCACCTGACCACACTCCAAACATTCCAAGGGTGTTCCGGTGAGGGGATATCAAATCCCGGATCCTTACCAAGTCGATTCCTGTATAGTGTGTTGTAGGACTTTCGACCTAAGGGAGCGTCATCACCCCTCCTCTATTTTACCTTTTAGGGTATTTGTGCCTAAGGACAAAACCGTCGCCCTCTTCATGTCTCACCATTTCTCTATAATCAACCTTTGTTTATAAAGTTAGTTTTCCTAACCATGCTTTTCAATTTACAACATGTGTTAAATCATTATGTTCCTCGCTGTACAATACAGGACGAGTTCCACATCATCAGGTTATAGTTATAACCATATATATTCAACAATATCATATACATATCTTGCAACATAAAACAACCAAATTTTAATATACCAAAACCCCATAAAAGATGAGTAATAGAATCCATACTTCTTAGTGAATACCATGCTAATAACTTCTAGCTCACAATATCAAACTCACCACGTAAGCTCCAAGTACTTTGTTATCCTACGACGCATAAAATTACCATACTTTAACTCAATTCCTAATCCATAGTCACACCGATTACATCTATTCTACTATTCTTATTAGTGTGCCATAATCATTTATATAAAATCTTTGAAACATTTTGTAACACAAAACAGTGAAAAACATATGAATTTGAATTGTCCGATCAGCCTGCTGATTAAGCTCAGCCTGCCGATTGGCAGAGTCCAGCCTGTTAATTGAGGCAAAATGTAGAAAACTTCAGTTTTTTATTTTTAAAGATTTTGAGCTTCAAAGCTCAATTTGACTTGTTTTAACAAATCCTAAAACATGAAAAATACATAGAAACCATAGATTATTATACCAATAAAACATGTAAATCTCTTTCCCTAAACTTTTATGCATAAAACATGTTTAAAATTCTCAAGCATTGATTTTTATAGCATTTTACAAAAACGTTATCTAAATAGGAAATTGTTCAAACTCAAAACAAACACAATTCAATTTGCATACACACAAAAGCACAAGCCCAGGTCACGAAATGAAGAACCATTATATAATCTAAACATAGTAATTTAGAATAAAGGGAAGGTAGAGAAGAATTTAAGTTTTTGGTTAGAAACTCTACCTTGTTTCCTTGAGAAATTGTTATTAGGCTTGACTTTTTGCTTGAAGAAAGAGATCTTGAGTTAAGATGGAACTTTTTGATCAGATTGAGAAAGTGAAGGAAACAGACAAAATAAAAAGGGGGACAAAAAGGGTAAGTTGTGTGAAATGTGAAGAAAAATGAGTTGTCTTATATGTTTTAGGAGTCGGTGGCTGTGGACATGTGAGTGAATAGTCTTAATGGAAGACTCAGAAAGAAAAGAAATGGGATAAAGCCTTTGTGGGGAACCAAGGCATGTGACTTGTTTGATAAGTCTTATCTTTTATTTATTTATTTATTTATGTCTTTATTTTAGCCATTACACATGAACGACAATAAAGGATGGTCTATTATGACGTTTTGGTAAATATACTCAATAAGTATAGAAAATTTTCAAAAATTCTAAAAATAAGTAGAAATAAAAATTGTGAAATAGATTTTAAATGAAACAAATTTTTTATTAACAAACCAAAAATTAATGTAATTACCTTAATACCCATTAGGAAAATAACTGGTGTCATAATCGAGCTCTGATCATATCAACCGATAGTTATATATAAGATGATCTTCATCCTGAGTTATTATCATACTCCTATTTATGTAATTATATGTTTTTGATTTATGGATTTGAATATCTAATCCTATCCCTTATATTTTGGAGACATAGTAAATTAAGTAGCTATGAATGTTAATGTTACATGATGAAATCTATTTCTTTTGTAACAAGAAGCAGATAAATTCTCTTGATGATTGATTTGGGTCTTGAATAATATGATGCTTAGTTTGTTATTAAGTTTATAAATTTTTTATTCATTAGAGAATTAATAACATTTAAGGATAAAGAAGTTCATAGAGAGATTAATGTATTTTAGCTAGCTCTAATTATGAATTATTTATGAAGGATCAATTTATATGCAATGACTATATCAAATAAGCGACTTAAAAATATGAGTAAGTATATATATTAGCTGGTGACCATACCATCCCTCCGTCGGCATCCCCAGCCGTTGCGATCGTAGCCCGTCGGACCCCGTCCGTCACCTCTACCTCTTAATTTCCTCCCCTGTCCATCGGCTCACAAACCCTGTCCATTGCCCCTACCTAATCCTTGGCCTAACCGTCGCAAGCACCCACCCTGTTGGCCCTCCCATCCAGTTGCAAGCCCTCCACCCTGTCGACCCTCCCACCCAGTCGCCCCCATCCGTCCCACCCAACTCGCTGCTCCCTTTCCTGTCCCACCCAACCTATCACTCCCTTTCCCATCAAGCCTAGCCACCTAATCAAGCCTCCCTCCTTGGGCCCCAACTAGAGAATGAAGGAGAGAAAGAAAGAATGTGAGAGGTTTTTTTTTCATTTTTATGTTTTTTTAAGATTTTATAAATTTTTTTTGAAAGGAAGATTTTAATTTTTTTTAAACATTTTAAAATTTTTAATCTGATTTTTATTTTTTCCCCTCAAAAAATTAGTTGTTCATTTATTTTGTTTTATCTTAAAGTTTATTTATTTTGCTTTATAATTTTGTTAATCTTTTATAAAATTATGTTAAAGCAATTATGGATTTTTTTTAGACTATATAACTCTAATCTTTATATTTTATATTATTTTGGATATAAAGAAAAAAAAACGTTTTAATGGATAAAAAATAATTATATCATTTTTAAGGTTACAAATTTATAATTGTCAATAATATGACTATTAAAAAGTGACTTTTCCAGAGAAAAAGGAAAGATATTATCTACCATTAGAGTGAAATTCATAATTAAAGTGTATTGAAATTGTTTATATAATTTTTAATGTTAAAAAAGGGTAAAAATATAATTTTCAGGAACATAAATAGCTAAAAAAGTTTTTGGATAAATAGAGGGACATTTTTTGGCATTTAAAATAAAGAATAAATTGCTTGGCAAATCCTAAACTATTAAAAAGGTGACTTGTTAGTTTTCATTTTTTTTTTTTAAGCTCATCTGACCCTAACCGCAAAAGGAGTGCAAAAGAACAAACTTAAGTGATGTTAGCGAGCACATGTACACGTTACTGATTTTTAAGGGTGTTTTTAGTAAAATAACAATTTTTTTATTACATTTTATCAGAAATAGAGCAAAATGAAAGAAACAATGATAAAACTTAAAAAAAAAACAAAAAAACAAAAAACAAAAAAAAAACCAAAAAACAAAACAAAACAAAACAAAATCAATACCAAAATCATATAGAAAAAATTAAAATCAGAACAACCATATTCTTCCTCTCCCGAAACCCACGCCCTCCCCCCTAGAAGCAACCCTCCCTCTCGCGATCCCCCGAGTCATGACCCACTTTGTCCCCAGCCATGGCCGACAACCCAGCTTATCCTTTAACCACTAACGCCGACCCAGCTCGATCGACTCCTGCGAGTCGCGATTCATGGCCCTGAGATCACTGACAGATAGGCTTGAGGAATTTGGAGCTGTGGTGGTTTGGGACATGCGTCGGCCGACGGATTAGAGGTCAAGAGAGGGATGAAGTTATGGGCTTTTTGGGTTTGGTTTTGATTTGATTTTGATTTTTTTTTATTTGCCTGAGTATATTATGGAAATGTGTGGGGAAGGTGAAATCTTTTCTGGGTTTTTATTTGATAATTTGTTGGTTTGTTTGGTGAGTATATCATAGAAACGGTTTGTTTGGTTTGGTTGAGCATTACTTCATCAAATACATCAATTGATGAATATTCAACCGCCTACTCGTACTAGATGCCTGATTTTTTTCGAACATTTTTAAATTTTTTTTCTTTATTTCCAAAGTTAGGATTTTTAGAAGTAAAATATCAATTTTTATTTTTATATTTTTTATTATATGTAATATGAATAATTGAGAAAAGAAGGATGGTGTGGTTTGTTGGAAAAATAATACACAGCGAAATTTTAAAAATTTTAAATCAGAGTAATTTTTAAAACATAAGTTTGACATGTTATATGTATAAATTAACCTGATTTTACTAACCTTGTATTCGTCAAAAAGCTCCCGAAATCTGTGTAGAGAAATAACGTTTCAGAAAAGCCTCAACCAACTGGTCTTCTTTGCTATTCTCTCTCCACGATCGAAGTGAGTGTGGGTTCACACATATAGCTCTTCCTCAAGGTGATTCTCCTTCCAATCAATTGAGAGAACCCAAAGCTAGTGTTCGTGATTTGTAAACAAGAGCTCTTAGGGAGTTTCAGATTCTCATCAGTAGAGTATCACTCTTAATCTCTCAATTGATCTAAATAACTCATGAGACTCACTCCATATTTATAGAGGTTGGGTCTAGGGTCATTCTTATCAGATAAGGTCTCAAAAATTCGAAACAGAATCAAATTCGGTTCAATATCGGATGAAATACACGTGAAAACGCGTGATTTTTAATTCGCGCATAGGCAGGCCGAACTTTCTCAAAGGCAGGCCGAACTTGCCTCATCAGCAAGCCAAACTTTAGGATCGGCATGCCGAACTACCGAAAAAAATCTAAGTGAATCTTTTATTTTTCACCCGAGATTCTATAAGATAAAGCCCCAGTTTTAATTCAAATAACCCAATAGAGAAGTTATCTAATTAAAACAACTTTATCTAGATAATCTCTAGGATAATAAATAGATTCCTAATAATTCTACAAGTTTATCTTAACATAATTTATTCAAAATTAAATCAACTGATAAACAGACAAGAATTATCCGATCCCAATAATTCAACAAGTTTAATCTTGAATTAATTTTGTCACAAAATTAATTCATCCGATAAACAAGCATGAATTATTTGATTTTTTCAAATTTCAACCAATCTAATAAATCTGACATAAGTCACCAATTATTAAAAAAGCACGCCGTATCGTTACAGGATTTTGTGAGCTAGCAAGGAGACCAAATGAACGTATATAGTTCAAGCTCCCGATAATTATGAAACCCAATATCTCAGATATACATTTCATAATTATCAATTCCAACGCTACTCCACTAAAAGCTTGGAGTTGTAATCTCGAACTCTATAGAATTACGAAGCTCGTATAGCTAAGTCTCCATGACATATTATAGTGTATCGTATCCCCATATGATTATCCATAATTGGCTTAAGGACAAGTTCTGTTTTACCTTCCCGATTATTTTTATCTTACGTTCCATCATCTCACCATCAGAAAACTTATTATCCAAAGACAGTATACCATTCGATTACACCTATGTATCCAAATGGTTGAGCGCTCCAGTTTTTTCAATTATAGGATAACGCATATAAGAGGATATCACTACTCCTAAAGAGGAGCTATGGATTCCATATCTATGAATAACAGGTCTACGTCATCAAGAGTCATGCCTTCAATGTACCAGCATGCATACCACTATTAAGATGTGGGTGTCACCCTTTGGTACATCAAAAAGCACAAGTCAAGACAATGGGCTCACTATTCATCTTAGGATTAAGATACAATACAAATGATTGTCTAAAGTGAATCGATTTGCCAAGACAAAATTATTAATCCAAATCAATTCACTTTATGTCCCGATCCAACACATCATCACCTA
>CAMOHE010051051.1:0-19844 GCA_946598075.1 Artocarpus hirsutus
CTAAGCATTAGCTTATTCAAGTTTTTCATCATGTTGCAGATAAGGGTAAGAAAATTATGGAGTAGGCGGAGGACAATGACAGACGTGTGAGCTAGGAAAGAAGAATTGCAAATGGAAGAATGCCAAGGAAAGAGACTATAATGAAATAATCCATGATTTGTGAATTGAGTATGTTTATAATTTAAGGATAAGTTTTATAAATTTTCTTTCACATTTAAAGCTTTAAAACTTGTTTTAAAAAGAATTGTCTTTTGTTTGGCCTGCCGACCATACTGGTCGGATTGCCGAATAATTTTAATCGGCCTGCCGGTTGCCATATATCGGCCTACCGACCTTGTTAATTTTAAAACCCCATTTTGCAAAGCCTCGGGCGGCCTGCCGATGGGTGACCTTCGGCCTGCCGGTTGAGTTCGGCCTGTCGAAATTAAAAGTTCGGCCTGCCGGCCGAGATGTGTTCAAACAATTTTATCTTTTGTTTTCAAAGGTCATTTAATTTTATAAATGATATTAGCAAACTATTTACAGAATGTTCATGGAAAAGCGAATGGATATAATTAACTAATTATAATTTCTTGCGAATTGTATTTTTGTAAAAAAAAAAATGTATGTAAAGATCCTGGGAATGCTTTTCCAAACTATGATTTCAAATGCATGTTATTAATTACAATAGTTTGCTCCAATTAATGTTTAAAAGAATGAATGTAACGACATCTGTGACGTCCGAAAAAAGGGGCGTTACATTGTTAAGTAACAAAAATGCCCAAAATCACCATTGCATCAACCTATAAGTGTTCTATAAGCTTTTGATTAATTTTTGAGTCAAACTTATTAAATATTCTTATTATGTACTTGATCATCTTCTAATTTGTTCTAAATTGTATTTCATCCATTTCTAAGAGTTAAGAGAGAGTGCCAAAAAGTTTCCAATCATTGTAAACCAAGTCAAATAGGTTTCTAAAGCCTTAGCAAGTTCGGGTTGTTTTAGATTTAGCAATCTCCATGTAAAATTAGTAGGATATATTGGTTAGTCAATCTTCATGAAAATTGATGGTTGCAAGAGGTTGTGGTGAGTTTCGGGTAAAAAAGTCATCGAATCATACAAGGAGTGGTCATGCCAAAAAAACAGTTGTAATAGTGGAAGAGGCCGAATCAAAGACTTTGCTCATTGACAGTGGACGTACGCATATTTCTGAACCACTATAAATAGTGTTTGTATTTCTCTATCCCTAACTCCTTACATTAACGCATTTTCATTTTGTTGAAGTTAATTATAATTGCTATTTATGTGTTGTATTTACTAGTGCATTTAATCTAGTAAATTCCAATAATTGTGAAAAAGTTTTAAAACCCAATTCGCCCTTTTCTTGAGTAGCTATTCTTAGTTTAACAATTGGTATCAGAGTAGGAAGCTCGATTTCATTTTTGAAAAATATTTAACAATCTTGAGCACACTACTCAAAATTTTCAAAATATGGAAGGTCATCTTACCACTAGACCTCCTTTCTTCAACGAGGATGATTACAATTATTAGAAAGCTAGAATGATAATTTATTTATATTCCATTGATTATAATCTTTGAAACATTGTCGAAAATGGTCCTTCTGAACCTACGAAAAAGGTGGACAATATTTTAGTTCCTAAATATCCTAAAGATTAGAATAATGATGATAAAAGAAAATCATCATTAAATACAAAAACTGTAACTATTTTGTATTGTGCTTTAGACAAGAATGAATTTACTAGAATCATATCATGTACATCTACACAAGAAATTTGGTACACTTTAGAATTAGTTCGTGCAGGAACAAATCAAGTAAAAGAGACAAAAATGAATTTTGTTCTTCATGATTATGAATTATTTAAAATAGAAGAACATAAGACTATTAAGAAGATGTATTCTAGATTTATGAATATTGTTAATGGTCTCACTTCGCTCAGTAGGAACTTGAAAACAAGTGAGTTAATTAGAAAGATTGTCTAACCCTTACCTCTTTCATGGCATGTCAAAGGACAACGTTGGAAGAAACAAATGATTTATCAACTGCACCACTAGAATAGTTGGTCGGTTCACTCATAAACCATGAAATTTCAAGAAGTCAAGATAAAGAAGAAGAAGACATGAAAAAGAAATTTGGAACTTCTTTTAAAGCTTCCACTCTCAAAAAAGAAGATTCGGATAACGAGGAGCCAAGGGAGATCATCAATAAGTGCTTCTTGATCTTAAACAACAATGAAAATGATGAAGTAAGTATTTCTAATTATTTCGATGATGACAATGATGATATTGATATTAAAGAATTATCTAAAGTATTTGATCAGTTGCATGATGATTATGAAAGACTTGCTCTTAAGAATTCGACACTTAAAAAGAAAGTTTCTATTCTCTTAGATGAAATTGAAGTTTTGAAAAATGAAAAATCTAGAGTGATGCTTTAATAGTTGAGAATGCATCTTTGAAAGAAAAAGCTAATGATTTGACAAACATCGTTTTAAAATTCAAAAACGGAAAGAAAAATTTTGATCAACGCTTGGTGATCAAAGCTGTATTTTTAACAAATGTGGTTTAGGATACAAATCACATATTGAGCGAAAATATTTCAAAAATTATTACATCAACTTGTCCTCAAAATCCACAATATGGATAAACATACTGCAATCAAGATGGCCTTACCACATCTTATCACCATATGAAGAAAAATGCATGTCATGGAATTAAGCAAAGATGGATTCCAAAAAGCCCAAAGATTAACCAAAGTTATGTGGGTACCGAAAACCAAAAATTAATTTGTTTTGAATTGAGCATGAAAAGGTTCCTAAATTGAAAAAAGATCAAAAAAATATGAAGAAGAACCCTTCATAGAGTCATCACAAAGTCTACAAAATATGATGTTGGGCTAAGTGTAAATTCTGTGAAACCAAGTTTGATTATTAGCTTAAGGTTTCAATCTAAAAGAAGGTTATGTATTTCTAATTCATTCTATTTGTGGATATCAATACACCATATATATTGAAATCTTTGTGATAAATAATTGGATATTTTTCTAGTCTTGTCATCATATTCAGTTTTATGCTTACTTTATTGTAATAAATTGTGTGAAATTTTGTCTCTTTTAGTTATTCATACATATCTTTTCCTTCTTATGTTATCAAATATTATTTTGATCATTACAAAGTCTTTTTTATTATAATCCTTCGTGGCTTTTATTAGGATCTCTCTATTATTGCATATATGATATACTAGTCATAATCATAAATTTACTTTCAAAAATAAATTGATTTAAGTTATTTTTTAGATATTGAATATTGCATGGTGATCATTTACACTGATTTTGAAACATTTCTTTTGAGTTTTAAAAATTCTTTTAAGGGAGGACATCAGCTGCCTTAAAGCAGCTCGGGTTGCATTTTTAGAAACCGCGGTCAACCATGACTAGTATAATGTGGTCAACCACGTTGTCAAGGAGGGCCACTTTGGACCCGACCTGTGACTGTTTAAAAGGAGAAATCTCCCATTTTCTCTCATTTTCTTTCTCAAGTTCTTGCCCTAAGCAGAATGAAAATCACTCTCCTATCCTCCTTTTGCCTTCTTCTAGTTCAAATCAAGTTCTATCAAGTTTTCATTGCTAATCCTTGCCAAAAACCTTTCAAAATCTTTCAAATTAGTGCAAAGTCTATCCTCAGTACTCCCATTACAACCTTTTCACTGCAAAATTCAGTTTTTGGGTTTTTGGGTTATTCATTTCTTTCTTTTGAGCATTTCTAGCATGGTGGGGCATGGAGAATCATCCAAGAAATGTGGAAAGCAATGGGCAACAAACGAAGATGACAATAAGTATCGATCTAAGGTAATTCATGACCCAAACTTTTTGATTGCTAGTAAAAGAAAAGCATATTTAGCTCTTACTAAGAAAGACATACTTACAAGAAAAATTATTATGTTTGAAGAAGTGCAATCGCTAAACCATAGGTTTTTGTTTGAATGATTGGGATGATTAAACCTTGTGGAAACTAGAGAGTGGGTATATCCTAGGCTATTAAGGACTTTTTATGCCTAAACGAATGCTAAACTTCAAAATCTTACTATTTGATGTGAATTAAAAGGCAAAACCATACTCATAGACCATTAGCCTTGCACTAGGCACCCCAACACTGGTTTGCCTGGTCATTTCTTAGAAACATTTGGAATAGATTTGAGCCTACAATAATATATGGTACACTCATGAAGGCACCAAATGGCATTCACTCTTAATATCAGAGTGAGAGTCTAACACTATATAGTCTCATTGGACCTTATTCCTAAGACTGGTCACAAAGATAACCTCACTGCTTTTGACATACCCCCATGTACGGCATCCTTAGTGGTACCTAACTAAACATAGGCCAATTGATTCTCAACCGCATTATAGCTACATCTGCTAGTCAATCTAAGGTAAACTTAACTTATAGGATGCTTTTGAGTTGTATCTTTAAGTTCTTCAAAGTTTATCTGATTGGAGAACCTGAGAAGTATCAACCAGCTCCTAACATGTACTTCACCACAACCAATACTAAAAGAATGGGCTTAGAAGAAGTTAATGTTGTCAAGCATCGAGAGGGACGTGAACCGAATCCACATCTTCATGAGGAAGAACAATAAGAGTTTGAGCAAGCTAAAGAATATTTTGCTATGGAAGAAGAACCTACTCAAGCACCTCCATCGAGTTCATCCTCAACTGGCTCTCAACTCGATTCCCTCGAATCAAACTTTGCTGCTTATCATGTTCACATTAATGAACAATTTGCTGCCTTCAAAGCTCACACCGACGAGAAGTTTGCTGCCTATGGAGGTCATTCTAATGAGCAGTTTTCATAGCTCAATGACACATAGGTAGCGTCCTTGAGGAGCTTAGGTGTTTGAATATGCAAGGACCGCCTCTATTTTGATTCTGTAATTCAAAGCTTTATTTCTTTTCCATGTTTACTTGTAGTAAAACTTGGTGTTTTATTTTTAGATTTTGATTTGAACTTTGATCTTTGCATTATTGTATTTTGTGGTTTAATGAAATTTAAATTTCATTACAAAATTTTTTATAGATCAGTTGTTGTTTTTCTTTATGCTGATGTATTAGATTGATTGTTTTTGGCCTTGCATTATCTTGTTTTTGTATTTCCTTTCATCCATACAGGGGGAGAAGAATTTGAACGATTAGATTATTTATTGATTGCTTGTCTTTGCATTTGTATTACTTTGTTCAATGCATGACATATTTGATGCAGGGGAAGTTATGTTTAACTCATAATCAAAGATTATTTTTGTATAATATATTTAAATTGAATTGAGGCTTTCTTGACCAAATCTTTCTCAAGATATCATACATTAAGGGAGAGTTTTGGTTTACTCTTTAATATGCATTTTTAACTTATGCACATATTAAGGGGGAGTTTCATTGCTTTTGACAAGGGAAGTTGATACTCTTCAAGAAAATTGTTTTCTAAAAATTTTGCATGTTTGTTTACTTTTATTGATTTGAAGCTTTGTTGATTTTAGGGGGAGACAAGTATATGTTTTGTATATGAGTTCCAAATATGTCTTAGGCATCACTTTGGCCTAATAAGTTTTATTCTCTCTTTTTACTGATGCCAAAAGAGGAGGGGAATGTGTGATTGATTGATTTAAAATTTTTTCTTTAAGTTTTATGTTTTGAGCATTTTAGCATCATTTTTTTATCATAAGCAATCAATTATTTGTCGTCATCAAAAAAGGGGAGAGCTCCAAGGTTTCAAAGGAAATATTTATTTTTGTTTTGATGACAACAAACAATTAATTGCTTAAATGCTAATAATTTATCTTGAGTGTGTAAAGCCATTTAGTGTTATTATTTTAGTATCTCAAGATAATTGAAAGGATTTTTCATCAAGTCCCGGAAGAAGTTAAAGAGAAGACGGATAAAAATACCAAGAGCTTGAAGATTGAAGAAATGACATCAATAAACTTAAAGAATAGGTCTAAGTTTTATTTCTAAGCTTCTATAATGATAGAGCATGCATAAAAAATTTATCAAGTTCAATTGGCTCAAAATTCTAAGTTTGATTTTTTAAGCTTGATTATAAAAGTTTTAAATTCTATATTGAAAAATATTTGAAGTCTTGAAATTATATTCTAAATTGTTTCTATATTATTCCATTAGTTTTTCAAGACAAGATTTGATTTGTAAAAGGCTTTAAACTGTCTCAAAATTGTTTTTAATCTCAATATGTTTTAAAATCTAAAATGGCGCCTAGGCTACAACTAGATGGCACGACCTGCATAGTTTTATGCGATCGACCACACCAGTCTAGGAGGGCTAGTTCTAGTAGCAACTCGGCCAACCACACCATGTATATAGTGATCGACCGCGTAGTCCAACGGCTATATTTCTAGCCATAAGAAATGTGCCTCAAATAGTCATAAATGGCTAGTTCGAGTATTTGCTTATAAATAGCCTCATTTATGACCTTGTTAGGCGACAAGAATGCCCAGAATCACCATTGTATCAATCTCTAAGTGTTCTATAAGCTTTTGATCAATATTTGAGCCAAACTCGTTAAATACTTTTATTGTGTGCTTGATCATCTCCTAGTTTATTCTAAATTGTATTTCACCCATTTCTAAGAGCTAAGAGAGAGTGCTTAGAAGTTTGTAATCATTGTAAACCGAGTAAAATAGGTTTATGAAGTCTTAGCAAGTTTGGGGTTGCTTTGGATTTGCCAATCTCTATGTAAAATTAGCGGGATATCTTAGTTAGTCAATCTCCATGAAAATCGACGGTTGTAAGCAGTTGTAGTAAGCCTCGAGTAAGAAAGTCATTGAATTGTACAAGGAGTAATCTTGCCAAACAAATGGTCATAATAGTGGAAGAGGCTAGGTCGAGGACTTTGTTTGGTGATAGTAAATGTAGGCATATTACCAAACCATTATAAATAGTGTTTGTATTTCTCTATCTATAACTCTTTACATTAACACATTTATATTTTGTTGAAGTTAATTACAATTGCTATTTGTGTGTTGTATTTACTTGCACGTTTAATCTAGTAAATTCTAATAATTGTGAAAAAAAATTAAAACCCAATTAGCCTCCTCTTGGGTAGTTATTCTTGGGCTAACACAAATCTGTGTGGTATTATGTGACCTCCAGTGAAACAAGACCAACGAACCTAGCCAAATAAGAGTCACACAAATACCCCAGTCAACCAAAATCTCCTTAATTCCACAACGAACGATTACACAGGCCACAAAAAAAAATAATAGCTCTAATGCCATGAATTTGTTGACTGAATTGGAGAAAACGAAAAAATAAAGTTCTTATTGACTTGTTCAGTTATGAAATACAGCAGAAAATAAAATACATATAGACTAGAAAAATAACTAAAAGACTATACTACCCCTACTAAAAATAAAGATAAACTATGATTTAACAAATCCATTATTGGATATCAGTCGAATCAAGAAGGAAGAAAATATATCTGGTGCAGTCTACTGTCATTAGGGAGATAGCTGCGTCATTACCACAACGTTGGTAATGGAAATGCTGAAGGCGAATTGGACACATACCACCAGTCCTAACGGTTCCAGAAAAAGAAGGCCTACAACCAGTAGTTCTTCAACGTCATTCTTTATAATTTTAAGGGAGGAGATAATCAGTCCATCATTAATTAGAAATAAAAAATAAATAGAATAAAATATAATTGTGTTTAGTAAATAGCCTATTTAAATTAAAATAAAATTTAATTTTGTATAGAATAATGTAGAGGAAAACATAAAGCAGTAGAGAGAGAACAAAAACAAAAAGGAAAAGAAACAGAAGAACAAAAAGAAGGTATTAAAATTAGAAATTTAAATATTTAAAAAGAACACGTTATTTAAGAAATGATATACACTTAAATATTTTTAAAAGTGTGCTATTTTCTTAGATTAAGAATGAAAACAGTGTAATTTGGTGTAATTTCCCTAACTTTTATCATGCTCAAATGAGTAACACAATAATCATGTCACGATTGTCGTCCCTTCCTTGTGTCCTTGCACCCTCAACGATTGTAGTCCCTTCATTGCCCCCTGCGCTACTGTTGTTGCAACTAATCATACTAGTTCCTTCTTTTTTGTTTTTTTCTTTTTTTTTTTTTTTTTGCTTTTCTAAATAATAAGTTTGTATGAAGAATTAAGCGAGATCGTTCAATTAATTTAACCCATGTGTTAACATGAAATCATGATCAACAACATAATTAGAGTTAGATTTAATCAATACACACTATGGATCCATACAACACGAGGATATGAATATCCCAAAGATCATAAAGTTTTTGACCAAAGTGGAAGCCGTAAAAAGAAAAAGTAAAAAAGAAAAAGAAAAAAGAAAACCAGTTAGTGTGCACTACAGCTATGGCACAAGAGAGAATCAAACGCTTCTGTTTTTGTACGTCTTTTGCTTCTTCTTTTTTTCCCCTTCTTGAGGAATTTTTGTCACCTAGACAGTTGGAAATGTGCTAGTAGTCTCTTTTAGTTTATTCTTATTATCATTATAATTATTTAAATAGAGGGATCTTTGTGGTCTGATTTTAGTTGACGTCAGTAATAGATAATTACATTTCTTCTAGTGGTAGGCGGCTGAGCAAAGGATGTTCCCAAGTTCAAGGAGCCAACCACGTTTTGTGCTTTTCGTCAGCTTTGGTCTTTCTTCAATTTTCAATGCCATCGAGAAAGAAGTGTGAGCGATTGTGCACTTTTCCAAAAAACGGCACAAAACTGACAAAGGAAGGCAGCGGGTGGTTGGATTTTTCAATGAGAGGAATCCAATTGTGCAACTTCTTGAAAAACATGAACGTGGTAGAATTTAAAAAATTTTAAATCAAAGTCTTTTTCAAAACATAAATTAGACATACCAAATAGATAAATTAATAAAAAAAAATCTTATGTATCTCTTTAATAGACCAAAAACTATAGAAACTACAACTAGAAAATTTCCATAAGAACCTCAACCAACTACCCTTTTTTGTTATTCTCTTTCCACGATCGAAACGTGGGTAGTCGCACGTCGTATAACTTTTCCTCAGATGACCTCTCCTTCTAACCACTTGAGAAAACCAAGAACTAAAGTTTAGGATGTTAAACAATAGCCCTTTGGGAGTTTTAGAGTTTCCCTCGATAAAATACTCTCTCTAAACTTCTCAAGTGATCTAATAAACATTAAAAATGGTTCCCTTTATATAGCGGTCGGATTAGAGCATAAATCCTTCTCAAATTTGGCTTCAAAATTCGAGTTTAGATCAACTTCAGAGTAAAAAAGCATGAAGCACTCAAATCGCTAACATGGCACATCCGGTCGACTGGTTGAACGACCCACTACGGTAGCAACCCACAACGCGTTGTCAACACCTCAAGCTTATCCCAATAATTCAACTTGAAACTAATGAATAAATCTTATTTTATTTGACCCAGTATCCTTTACAAAGCCTCAATTTTAATTCAAATAATTCAATAGAAGAAGTTATCTAGTTAAAACAGTTATATACAGGTAAACCCATACAAATAAAATATATCGAAACAATTCAACATGTTTATCTTAAATTAATAAAATTAATTTAACTAATAAACTAACATGAATTATTAAATCCAATCTATCAAATTTTAGCCAATCTAATAAATAACATAAGTTATCAATTCATAGGAGAACATGTCGTATCGTTATAGGAATTATTATGAGCTAACAAATAAGATTTGATGAATATATATAGATCAAACTCTTATAATTATAATATAACATATCCCAGAAACATATATTTTATAATTATCAACTCTAACGTTATTCCTGTAAAAGCTTGAGCTGGACTCTCGAACTATATAAATTACAAAGCTTCAATAAGCTTATAGTCTATGACATATTATAATGTGTAATATTCCAAAAGGATATTCATAATCGGCTTAAGAATAAATTTTTTCTTACTTTCTTGGTTATTTTTATCTTATATTCCATTATCTCACTGCTGGAATACTTACTACCCGTAAATAATATACTATTCAATTACACCTATGTATTCAAATGAACATTGAAACACACCCTAGCTTTCATGTGCTGGATGAATGTTCCTCATGATCAGGAACATGTTCATACAAGCACAACTTGGCAACTTTTTTAACCAGCCAAAAAAAAACTTGGCAACCTTTTTAAAGTCTTTTTATCACATTGGTAAAGTTTAGGTCTTATAACCATAAATTTAGAATAACAGTCTCGCAAACCTGCTGTTACAATTCATGAGATCACTCTTCATTAGCAGAAAAAATATAATAATAATAACTATATATAGTGGAAACATTGATATTCATAGCAATATTGTTGCTTTGTTTATCCAAATGGGCACGCATGATATAATGTTCTCTTTTGATTGAAGTCCCTCATTTGGCTTATATTATGGAGTATCTTCAGCTGCAAGATTAAAATGGCTTCTGAATCATTGATTTTATATATATATATATATATATATATATATGTACACATATATACATAGATAAATATATATATATGTATAGCCGCCTAGATACCTAGATTCTATATATGAAGTAAGTGCCTGCCAGAAGATTTTATATATATATATACACACATATATATATATATATATATGAGCTTTTGACTTTTAGCTTTCTCTTTAATAATCAGTTATCGAACAGGTCAATGTCTCACAAGCTGTCCAAAGAAAAAAGGAATAAATGCAGACCAGGTACTAAAGATACACTCCGTCATGTGCCTCCGCACAGTCGTCGTTTAATTTGTTGAATTTTCATATTTTACCATACTTCTTTATGTATAAGAATTATTAGTCTTGGAGGATCAATTGGGAATCTTATAACAAGTGGCCAATATACTAATAGTCATATTTAGTTCCACCAAAAAATGACTGGCATTACAATCGTTATCTACACTTTTTTTGGGGGCTTGAAACGAGATTTTTATAATATAATAAAGATTAGGCAATTTTTATGGTACTAAAAAAGTAACTTATCAGTTGATATTTGTCTTTCAACTATCAAATGTGTAGAATAAAAAAAGAAGTGGTTTGATCAGATCCAATAATTTGAAAACGTGTACTACTAACAAGGATTTCACTGAAGAAACGTAGTTTTTTTTTTTTTTTTTGGGTAAAGGCTGGGAGATAACAACAAGCATCAAGGCCCTTTAATACATCCGAACTAAATTGACACTCATTAAAGTAACTTATCTTGCACTAAGGCTGAGAGATAACAATAAGCATCAAGGCCCTGTAATACATCCAAACTAAATTGACACTCATTAAAGTAACTTCTCTTGCACTAAGCGCTGATCCACTCTTATTACAAATAAAATAAAATAAAATACAAGAAAATTACAACCACTAGATCATGAGTAAACAAAAAAGAAAAAGAGTCATTTTAAATGATCTACCCCAACTCAAAAGAGAAAGGTACCTCATTAAAACCGTATATATAAACTTCTAAATAGATAAATGTTCTACAAATAAATGTCTAAAATATTAGTCCATGTTGATGATTAGGGTGATTGAGAGCATTGATTAAAACTAATCAGTTTGAACCAATTTGTTAAAAACACAATAAGATGTAAAAGTTTTACATTGTGGCTCAACTTATCAATGTGGCTCAATATGATAAGATCTTTGAGAAATGTTCCCACGCATGATATGAAGAAGTAAGGATCGAAGATTTATTTGACTTTTTTAAAAAAGAAAGAAGCCACTTCATTGCCGCCACATAGCAGCCCTTGGCGGCCGCTTTTCATCAGTTCACATTTGCCAGAAACCCATCACGCCGCCACCCCTTTACTGATCCTCATGACGCGACAACTTTGGACGTTAACTTCGTACCTTTCAGTTACGAGAAGCCAATTCTCCCCAAGCATGTGAAGTCGCTTCTCAACAACGCTCTTGTGCATCCATCATGAGAAACTTTGATTCCTTCTAAAAAATTATCTGTCAAACACGGTAGCATCATCGAGATCAAGATTAATGAGGCAATTTATCAATAAAGGTTGTCGAAAAGATAGTATTCCATGAAAAATAATTCGTGTAAAAGTTTCTTCAGGAAATTTGGCAACTCAAGATTTCATAGAAATTTATTTTCCTTTGGAAAAAGTTTCTTTAACACACCAAAAATAAACTGTAGATTTAATGATAGTTAAAAACTGTCGTTACAAGATAAGATGATAGAATCTAAAACTGTTGTCTTATTGAGTCGTCATATGTTGAGACATATGACTACAACTTTTAATTGTTGTCTAATACATGTACGAAACACCACAAGCATCCGTGAAGAGCACATTAGATTATGGCTTTTATAAAAAAACCGTTGTGGGGAATTAACATGGGAGTTTAATTATTGGCGAATTTTATTATTGGGGAATTAACATGAAAATGGTGTGGACTAAATGGAGTTTGTAGTGATGTCTCTGGTCCATATGAGATACTAAAGTGTGAGAGTTTGCATTTACATTAAAAGTCCAGAAGAAGT
This sequence comes from Artocarpus hirsutus, assembly GCA_946598075.1. NCBI lineage: Eukaryota > Viridiplantae > Streptophyta > Magnoliopsida > Rosales > Moraceae > Artocarpus > Artocarpus hirsutus. Next base: position 12,509 of record CAMOHE010051051.1, read on the forward strand.
TGAGGATCTTGATACTCTATGAATGAGGAGGAGGAGGAGGAGGAGAAGAGATGAGACATGTTGGACAGTGCCAACGAGGATCAAGATGGTGGATGTTGAAAATCACTTTGGTGATGGTGATTGTCTTTTCAAATTTGTTTTTCGTTTTTCTTTTGTATATTACCATCAAGTTTTGCATATGACGAATTTGGCATAAAAAATGACACTATATTGGAGTGTTTTTTTACACTCAAATGTCATATTAATGTCAATATTAAATTGCAGTGGAGATTATTTTTAGAAACACAATTTTTTAGGACATTTGTCCTTATGGCAGAGGAAAGAATTGGTCATTGAGTTCAAATAATCTAACGTCTGTCTGCTAAAGACAAATCTAAATCTATTTCACTTTGCTATAATATTTAAAGCTTTTTTAAGAATATAGTTTCAATTAGAAAAAAAAAAAGAAAAAAGAAGCTAGAGTTTAAATTAATTTTGCTATAATATTTTTTTCTACAAAATTTGAATGGTTACAAAATTGTTTTAAGTTCGAACTATCGATTCAAACTATTTTTCAAAACGGACTACTAGTTTTGGATATGTAGCTACTGATATTTAATATAATTCACTCCCTAGCTAGTGACCCCTCCAATGAGCTGGGAAGACTAGCTTTTCGTTTTGTTTTCAATATCAAGGCCAGTAAACTAACGTACTTTAGAATCTTTTTGCATTTGGTTGCTAAGGATCATGTCTATATGTAGCTCTCCAAAATATTTATAATATAATCATGCAACTATAAAGAGTACTCATTACAAAGAGGCCCTCCCTTTGTAAAATGATGTTGGATCTTCCATGACAACAACAACAAGAAGGAGAGCATGCGTATGGATCCCATATGAATAAATGTAACTTTATTGCAATTATTATAATTGACAAACCGTACAGCTAAGTACTTCCCCACATATATATATATATATGTATATATATTTTGTTAGCTAAGTACTTCCAAGTTATTGATTAATTTAGTGCATGCTGGTGAAGTGCTGTTCTGAATACCTAATCAAAAAGCAAGAGCTGTCCAAATTAAAAAGCACTGTCAGGTGTAGTGGTAGGATTAGTGGGACTGTACGCAAATGTGCATTTGGCATATTAGAAGTATATTCTCATTTATGAAAGGGCAAAAAACTGAAAAAAAAAAAAAAAAAAAAGAAAGAAGTACTACCTAAGAATATAAATCAAAAAGATTTCTTCATAGGTAAAAAAAAAGTAACGTATCAATAAGTATTTGTATTGGAGTTGCTAGATTTACGAAAAAAAAAAAAACTAAACCTAAACTTAATGATTTGAAAACATTTGCTGTCCGTGGATATTCCCACTAGAGAAGAACTCATAAATTAATGCCTCTTTTTTTTTTATTTTAAGATAAATGACAATTGTAGTTACCAACAATACTAAAGCTGACAAGAATATCCCAACTAAAATAACACCTTATTTTAGAAAATCCCGTATAGAATCCCTCACTCAATTTTCTTAATTAAGAAAAAAAACGGAAAGATCTCAAGTCATTTGTTTTTTTTTTTTTTTTTGGAAGCAGATCCCATGTCTGTTGACTACTTAAATATAAAGGTCTTGAAGTACAAGGACAGAATATATAATTATTAAAAAACATTACAAGAGAAGCTAGTGTCCATTCCCATGGGCTTGGGCACACGTGGGGGATTGCATTGCGCCCTTTCAATTGTACAACCCTAGTACATGTAGCCATTGAGCAGTTTGAAGGGTAAAAGTGACTGTATGATACTAAGAATGAGTCTAAATGAATTTATATATATATGTAACATCAACCCAATGGCCTTAGCAAGATATAAATATATCCAAAATGGGTTTATAGTACAAATATGTACATGTATATAGACCTTAGATTAAGGACCATATAAGTTAAAAAAAAAAAGTACTTAAAAGAAAATAAAAAGTATAGCTGCCCCATGTGGGCATGGAGGCAAAGGAAATATAGACAACTAGACAGTGGTATAACTTTTTTTCCCCCTCCAGCAGAGGTTTGGCATAAACAGTTATGACAAACCGTCCAACTTTGATCATCTTTAGCTTTATTTCGACTTTTGGCTCTTGAAAAAAAAATTATATCCTACCACATGAGCTGTGGAATCTTCCCACTACTGAGAACCCTCAATTGCATGTGTCATGAAACCTTAATATCAGATACTATATACGTGTAAAATTGAAGTTAGGCCGAGTTTACATTATTCCATTCGCAAGTGGAGTATCATCCATAAATACCACCGTAGAATAGTTTAGGGTATCAAGACAAGCACACAAACAAACTTCAAAACTCGAAACACCCTCTACAATACTAACTCCAAGAAACCATAATCTCTCTCTCATATGGCTATGTCTACGAGGGCTATAGTCATTTTCCTGTTGTTCTTGATAGCATGCCAAGAAGTACTTGTGAACGTTGAGGGTAGGCATTTGAAGCCTAGGCGTTGCAAGAGATGCACAACAAGGCATGGACATGATGCAGCAAAAGATGGTGATCACCATTCTACTTATCATGATCAGTCACACCCAGCAGAACAAATTAGTAAGGCGGCACATGTCGATGATTTCCGACTCACTTCAACAGGAAACAGTCCTGGTGCTGGTCATTCATCAACAATTGAAATTTTCTTATGTTTCATATACCTTGATTATTAGCAATGTTGCATTACTAATAAACTTTTCCTGAATACATATAAATTGTCTGACTCTTCCTCTCATTCATTTTCTTTATAAGTATATATCTCTCTATATCGCCTAGTAAGCTTCAGCTTTGTGCACACTTAAAAACTCCTATTAGCTTGATCAGGATTGTTGCAAAGTATGACGGCGACTGACGTGACTGCCGGAGATAAGTCAGTTAGTTAGTTTCTATTCCTTGGAGGAAGAAATTTAATTCCAAAGGCAATAGATGAGAGATAAGTTCTCTCTTCAAGAAACTTAATTCCTGGTTTGTATATGGACACCTTATTGAATTCCAAATATCAAAGTGAACACAAAATCAATTTTAAAAAATTAAAAATTTAATTCCCTTTTTCTAAAATTTTATCCCTAATATATATTCATGTACGTTTCATGCATAATAAAGACAGCTTTTATATTATTATGACAACCTTAAAAGAAGATATATATATATGTACATATATTATAAATATATACATACACACACAAAAGTCAGAGAAACTTCAACAAGGCATGGACATGATGAGAACATTTTGAACATCGCAGCAAAAGGTGGTGATCCCATTCTACTTGTCATGATAATTCACACCCAGCAAACAGATTAGTAAGGCGGAACATAAGGATGATTTCTGACCCACTTCACCAGGACACAGTCCTGGTGTTGGTCATTCCATCAAAAATTGAAGTTTTCTTATGTTTACAATTACCTTGATTATTAGCAATGTTATATTACTACTAAATTTTTCCTCAATGTATATGAATTTGTTTTATTCCTTTGTCTGATCTGTCCCTCTCATTCATTTTCTTTGTAAGTATATCTCTCTATATCACCTATTAAGCTTCAGCTTTGTGCACAGTTAAAAACTCCCATTACCTTGATCACCACTAACGTGACTGCCAGAGATAAGTTAGTTAGTTAGTTAGTTAGTTTCTATTCTTTGGAGGAAGAAATTTAATTCTGAAGGTAGTAGGTGAGAGATAAGTTATCTCCTCAAGAAACTTAATTCCTCATTCGTAACTGGGACCTATCTCGATGAATTCCAAATATAAAAATGAACACAAGATCAGTTTAAAAAATTAAAAATTTAATTCCCTTTTTCAAAAATTTTATCCCTAATATATATATTAATGCACATTTCATGCATAATAGAGACAACTTATAAATAATTATGACAACCTTAAAAAAATACATATATTATAGATATATACAAACACACAAAAAAAGCCAGAGAAACCTTGAGCAATCCAAAATCAATCAGAGAATCTATAAAATGGCAAGGCGACTAAGTCTATATCTAGTACAAAAAAGTCAACTCTAGGGGGCTACGAGCCACCAATCAAAATCAGAACAAAAGACAACTGAAGTGGCAAAGTTGTTGGCTACTTGATTGCTTTCCCTGGAAATGTGTAGATACAAACAATCATCCCGAAAGCCAAATTTAAAGCCGAGATTCATCAATTATATCGTCTCCTAAGAACATTATGACTATGATCGCTTTGTAAAAATACCAAAAAGATAGACTCACTTTCAAGCTATTTAATGGCTGTCATCAATTCTGCCTCAAAAGCAAAATCGATGCCTAAGGGAGCAAAGAAACAGCTATTAACAAAACCCGCAATAATTGCCAATTAAAAAAAAAAAAAACCTCACTCACAACTAGAGACTCCCGGAGAACCATTAATTGCCAAGCCATTAATGTTAAACTAAATCCAATCCAAAGGAGGAGGCTGCCAATAAATCTAAGAAATACGAGGAGCTCTTCGAGATTTTCCAAACAAATTGAGTATATGCAGAACTCAATATCCAACTTGTTAGTCTCTTTGACAAAATCCTAGTGAGATGCTTTGGAAGCATTATTCATGGAGATAAAAACATCCTCATCAAACATCTTTTTTTTTTTACCAGCATTTTAAACAATTGAATTGAGTCAGCGATGTATTGGATGGGAGACAAAGAGGATGCATAGGAATTCAAGGTTTCCTCATGTGGGAAGAAGCGATAAATTGAGTAACAAAAAAGCTAGTAGAGACTACACATCAAACCCTCGTTTTTATGGTAGAAACCTAGGACTGCAATGTCAAAAGGAAAAAGACACTCGTGAGGTTAAAAAACCCTAGCGTGCTACATAATTAGTCGTCTCAATTTTTTTAATATAATTAAACTTACACCAATTCTTTCTAATTAGAATAAACCAGAATAATTCTGTAGCTCTAACTTAACCATTCAATTTCTGAACCTCCTAAAGTTCATATATTCATTTCAATCTGTCGAGATGAAAACGAAGATAAAGTCTTCAAGAATATTCTATTGTAGGGTTCTGCCGTACCATTAATTTTGAAAGGGTAAGGCACTTTCTTAGCAAGTGGTGGGAGGGTCAAAAAAAAGGTATGGCCCATGGTACACAGGCACTTTCCTTTGTCTGAACTTAAAGTCTATAATATGTAAAGATGAACTGTTCAATATAGCTTAGAAAATTAAATCTTAAAGGTTCAATTTTTGGACAGGAAAATGAATGTGAAACTTTTCGCCCAATTTGTTTTGAGGGCTTTAAATCACAATCTAAATCCTTTTCTTACAGTATTTTTACTGCATCGATCACAAGCAATTTACCATGATACATTCTGTTACAATTTAAATCATAATTTAATAATTTGCTGAATTTATTTTATGGCTTAAAGACGGAATCAAGAACAATAGTTTAAAAACTGTAACGTGCTCAGAAAGTATTGACATCACGTGTATTTAGGTATATTGGTCGTTAAGTTAGTTTAAGCTGAAGTCGCCAAAGTTCAGGTCTCAATCTTTTTCTAATAATAAATAATAAACAATAAATAAATAAAAAAACAAATTAAAGCGCTTGAACCCACCCCACGTGGATATTGTTTTTCTTGGACATTTAATTTAGGACTAACAAAGATAACATTAACGAGAAATATTCTTAAAAGTAGTTAGTCCCGTCCAAAAACCTGCCTATAGTGTGATTTGTAGGTTTCCCGAAATATTTGCCTTTTCTGTATTTAAAGGGTTTGGTCCCACTTGGGGACACTGCCTCGTGGGCTTGATTATAAATTTTGCAAGTTGAAGCATGCGCTAAGTACAGTTAATGATTCTGTTAATATCTTAATGATGCCTTAATTTGATGCTAATGGGGTACTTAATTATATAGATAATTTAAGAAACACTACTTTGGGCTTTCGGCCTTCTAAACTAAAAAAGTTAAAGGTTGACCGATCACTTTTTATTAAATACGATTCAGATCCCCTGACAGGTCACTAAAAAGTTTGGATTAATGTATTGCAGTATTAAAATGGCTTGATTCAAAAACAAGAAAATTGGGGAGCATGCCTTTAACGTGCATCTTTAGCTTTCTACATTTTTTTAGAATTACCTTTTTAGATGAAAAATAAAATTTAAAAGCCTTTCCGGCTTGTTTATTTGGTATTCTCTCTGGGCAATTTTTTCTTTTTGTTTTATTTTAGTGAATTGAGTGAGGGCTCTGTATTCCCTAGCTCTAACTAACAAACAAAACGAAACAAAACAAGGAATGAATATCGTGATAGTAATTATAGGGAATAATTATCCCGTAAAGAGTCAATAATATTGCTCTAATATTATAAAAAGATGTTAGGGTGATATTGAAACAAGATCTCTTCTCTTTTAAAAAATTAAAAATTTAATTCCCTTTCTCTAAAATTTTATCCCTAATATATATTCATGCACAATTCATGCATAATAAAGACAACTTTTAAATTATTTTGACAACCTTAAAAGAAAATATACATATATATATATATTATAAATATATACATACACACACAAAAGTCAGAGAAAATTCAACAAGGCATGGACATGATGAGAACATTATGAACAATTTCATTGCAGCAAAAGGTGGTGATCACTATTCTACTTGTCATGATAATTCACACCCAGCAGAACATATTAGTAAGGCGGAACATATCGATGATTTCTGACCCACTTTACCAGGACACAGTCCTGGTGTTAGTCATTCCATCAACAATTGAAGTTTTCTTATGTTTTCATTTACCTTGATTATTAACAATGTTGTATTTCTACTAAATTTTTCCTCAATGTATATAAATTTGTTTTATTCCTTTGTTTGATCTCTCCTTCTTTTTCATTTTCTTTATAAGTATATCTCTCTATGTCACCTATTAAGCTTCAGCTTTGTGCACACTTAAAAATTCCCACTAGCTTGATCAAGATTATGGCAGTATGGCAGAGTATGACAGCCACTGACATGGCTGCCGGAGATGAGTTAGTTAGTTCGTGTCTATTCCTTGGAGGAAGAAATTTAATTCCGAGGGTAGTAGATAAAAAATAAGTTCTCTCTTTAAAAAACTTAATTCCTCGTTTGTTACTGAGGCCTACCTTATTGAATTCCAAATATAAAAGTGAACACAAAATCAATCTAAAAATTAAAAATTTAATTCCTTTTTCTAAAATTTTATCCCTAATATATATCAATATTAAAGCACATTTCATGCATGACAACTTTTAAATTATTATTCCAACCTTAACAATATATATGTATAATAAACATATAAATAAACACACAAAAAGTCGGAGAAACTAAGAGCAATCCATAATCAATCAGAG
>CAMOHE010051052.1:0-31105 GCA_946598075.1 Artocarpus hirsutus
TCCACCGAGTCCTTCAGCTCCTCAATGCAGTCCTTCATGGCTAAAACCTCTCGTGGCTTTAGGCCGTGGCTCGACGACAGCTTCGACATCTTGTCAGATGTCGTTTTGGCCGACGAAAGGGTCACGCTGAGGGCGGTGCTGACAAGAAGTTGAGGGCTTGCTTGGATTGTGCTTGCGTAGCTTGAGAGAGAGCTAAAGCAGAGTTTTGGATAGGTTGTTGAGACGCAAGATGTTCTAATGAACTCGGTGTTGGTTTTGGATCCGGGGTCTCTAGAAGCTGAAATTGAGAATATGAAGTGAGAAGTGATAATGAGAAGAAATGTGACCAAGTGTTCAGAAGATGAGAATGCCATTTTTTTTCTCTCTTTTCTCTCTTATGTCAATTAGAAGCTAGTGGGAGTAATGATGGTAGAAGGAGAGAAGGAGTACGAATTTATAGAGCGAAAAAGAACATTAAAAATCTTATGTTTGGGTCATCCTTGGGGTCTAAATGATGAAAAATCAATGGGGTCCCCAGATTATGAGGAAGTGGGCTCTAATTTGAAAGATATGAATATTTTATATACGGCTATTCTTATCGTAACAAGAATAATTGATATACTCAATATTTGGAGGCCATGGCCGGCGACTCCAAGTTGGCTTATATACGGCTTTATATTATATCTGTCCCACACGCTTCTACCACTTGAACATCCTTTTTTTGCAACCCGTACTCTAATAATTGTTCAAATTATTGGTTGAAATAATTATGTTCCTAAAAATTTTGCTTTAACTTTAGACTAAAATATAATTTACTAGAAGGATATATGTTCAAAAGGTAAAATAACTGGGGTGGCTAAAATATAATTTACTAGAAGGATACATGTTCAAAATTGATGTGCTTTGGCCTTAACATTTTGATTGTATAGATAGTAGTGGCAATTTATTTTTGGGTAGAGTGCATGGTAGTAATTTCCACAAACAGGGTGGTCGCCCTGAGCCTTTGTTGTCTTTTAATTTTGTATATAAAATTTTTAAAACTTGTGTTTTGCCTCTTTAATATTGTACTTTGCCCTCCCCCACTCTTCTAAAGTTGTATTTTGCCCAACTTAAAATCTTATTTTGTACCCTTTAAAATTCTATATCTTTTCATGTGTCACACCTTCTTAGTTCGTCATGTTCTACCATGGCCACAAATAACTACCACATGAGGTGTTGCGAACTAGAAGCCCTAATTTTACCGAGAGTGAAAATTTGTGAATAAAAAATAAATAAAAACATATAAAATTTATTGTGGTTGTAACAACCCGAAATTTTAATGCATTGAAAATACATTAAATTGAAGATTATATTAAGAAGAAAAACGTGATTTAAGGAAAAATACTGTATAATAACATGAAAATTATACGGTATTGAAATAATACAATTTAAGGAAAACATACTGATGAAATTATGCAGTATGCAAATTACACTGTAAAAGTAATACAGTGTCAGAATTAGACTGTTGTAAAATCATACAGTACAGAATTGGACTATAAAAAAGTATAGACCACACTTTTTATATAAAAGTAAAGAGAAAAAAAAAAGAAAAAAAAAAGAGAAAATTTGGGATAAACTCGCTCTCTCTCTCCTCACACAAAAATGAGTTTGAGATTTTGAGCTCCGTTTTCGACACCTCCTACACCGTTGGAAAGATCTCGACGAGCTAAGTTTAATGGTGTGCCGAGCAGCCTAAAAGACCGCCGGAGGAGGGCTCACGTGCTGCTCAAAGTGGCGGTGAGGCCCATTTTCTTCCCGAGCTGATATCTCCTTCGTCCGACCACCAGCCGAGGTGATTTTGGTCTCTATGGACTCAGGGTGATGAGAGGAACAAGAAGGTACCAAGTTTTCAGCTCAATTCTAGCTAGAAACGCCTCGTCTGAGCCGCCCTATCTCCGCCGTGGCACCACCATGGGAACCGTCGATTACGGCAGCGGTGAGGTGCACCGCCCCCACCAAAAGCTTCAGACGACGACGGGGAGTGAAACCCCTCGCCCAATTGCACGACCCATCTGCCGATTGCCAGAGAACAATGAGGGCCGGTGTCGTGCCGCTGTGAGGAGTTCAAACTCCACCATCCCGTCGCCGTGGAGCAAATTGAAGGGCCTAAAACATTCAGAGAGGTGCGGGGAACATTTTTCCTTTCTCAATTTTGGGAAACGAGCCCCAGAAGAGCACGTACGGCCTCTGCCACCTAGCGCCACCCTGGGCGAGGTGGAGCCGTCGTTCCACGCAAAATAAAGCAACCCTAACATGGGGGAATTGCTCAGAAGGCCACGGGGAATGTTTCCCCTAGGCCAATTTCGCGGTAGCTCCACCGTGAACCCGAGATCGGAGCTGCTGGTTGTGGCCGAGAATTCCACTCTCGATTCGAGTGGATGGAGGCCAAATTGAGTGAAATTGACCCCACCATTCTACTCAAGAGGGTTGATTTAGGGGGGGTAGGCTCAAGCTCAGCCACCAACGAGGCCAGTTGATGCCGGTCAACCGTCGGTCAACGGCGGTCAATGGCCGGTCAAAGGTCGTTTTAGGATTTTACGATTCGGACCTCCGATCGACGATCTGAGACCTCCTCCTGACTCGTTTCGATGCTCTAAATGCAACGGTGACCTCCGTTTGAGCTAATTTCACTTCGGTGAAAATCGTTCGGTATTAACTACACGCGAATCGAGGCTATTCAAACTGCATTATCGGAGTCTAGAATGACATGTTAAAGAATGTATGATCTCCAGGAAGCATTCCTAGCAATTTATGGTCGCTCGAGGAGCACTGCAGAGGATGCTTCATATACTGTTGATACAGCGAGGTACAATCGGACCCGCGTAGCTCGGAGTCCAAGTAAGTTGCAATCTCGCCTATAGTATGTACTGTATTAAAATGCATTATGATAGATGCTCAGTTTTAAGGATTTAAAGTTCAGTTAAGGAAAGAATGAAAGAAAATGACACAAAGGGCAAAATGGTCATTTTATGAAAAAAGACCAAAACGGACCCGAAACGCCCGATGTCGAAAAATGTTTCTTAGTGATAATTTTCCATATTATGTATGTAAGGGGATGTAAAGTTAAGTTATGAGTTTGGTTAAGTTACGAAATGGACGAAAAAGCCGTCAAGGGTAAAAATGTCTTTTTTTACAAAAATGGCTAGAACGGAGTCAGACACTCCGATTTAACATAACATTATTAGATAAAAAATGTTCTGTAATACGTTGAGTAACGCAACCGCCAGTGAGACGGAAAGTTATATAAAGGGAATGCATGTTTAATGCTTATGTTTTATTATCAATCGAGTGGATTGATAAAAAGGAAGATTATTAATGAGTTGGCTGTCGTATGATTAGGACACAGAAGCCGACTAATGGAAGAAAAAGGAATGAGACAGGAAAGGAATAGAGTACGCTAGAGCATAGTACGGGTAAGTTTAGACTTCACCTACAGCATAAAGTAAATGATTTTTAAATCTTTTGGTATATGTTTATAAATGAGCTTGCAATTATTATGCAAGTTTCTTTTAAAGAATATTTGCATTTATTATGCAAAAGTTTTAAAGATTCAAAGAGAGGTTTGCAATGAATTTACAACTGTTATGATTAAAGCCTATTTGCATCTTGATATGCATAATGTCTTAAATGTTCAAGTTATGCTTTTGAAAGTATTTAAAGTATGTTTTGCATTTTTGATAATGTATAATATTTTATAATTAAAGCTATAAGCTTTATGATGCATTTGTTGTGCATTCAGTTAAGTTTTGATATAAAAGTTGTGATTTGCAAAATGTGATTGCATTACATGTTGCATATATTATGCAATAAATGTTAAAGTACATGTTATGACTGTAAAAGGTGGTTGCATTACATGATGCATTTGTTACGTAATGAGTTGCATCTACTATGCATTAAGTTGCATTTGTTATGCAATAAATTTTACAGTACAAGTATGAATTGCAAGTGTGTTTGCATATAAAGTGATTGCATTTGACATGCTCACAATAGATAATAAGAAGGTAAAGTAAGGATAAAAAGAAAAATATCGTACCAGCCTCTATGTTATGAGGTATTGAACGTAAAGTTAAAGTTAACCTCTAAGATGTGAGGTACTTGACCACGTGATTGATGGTCTCAAGTCTTCCGCAAAGGAAGCATCATGTTAATGATCTCATGATTAATGAGTTGGTACGAACACTGAAGCAAGGTAAGGAAAGTGAATGAAAGATAAGGACAAGGATGGAAAGTTAAAGCAAGATAAAGAAAGTTAAGAAACGAGAATAGTAAGTTAAAGTAAGAAAAATAATGTTCATAAAATGCTCATAATTGAAGGTACATAATTGAGCATAATTGGAATCATGCATTATGAATTTGCTTGTATTCCCTATTATAAAGTTTTACGTTAAATGCTTATGAAAAATATATTGTGAATATTTATGTTAAATGTTTATGAAAACATTTGTATGTTATGAAAAACATTCTGAGGAATATTTTATGATAAATGTTTATGGAAAACATTTTCATGTTTACAAGAAAAGGTTTATAAACGACGTGTTGTGAAAACCGTATCAGCAATGCTTTACAAAAAACGTTTACGTAAACATTTTAGAAATGTGTTATGAAAACGTTTAAGAAACGTTTTATGAAAAATGTTTGGGAAATACATTAATGAAAGATGTTTCAAGAGAAAAGCAATGTTTCAAGAGAAAGGTTTTTATGAAAAAAGATTTAAAGTATGTTTAAACGCTTTGTGAGTTTATGTTTGAACTTACTGAGCGTAAGCTCATAAAAAAGTTTTTCGTACTGTAGGTAATTTATAGGTGACCAGTAGGACCTGTTAGCAGAGCTGGGTGCTGCGAAAGGGCAGTTGCGAGATGTGGGAATGGATACCACTACAGTTTGCTTCCGCTACACAAAAAAAAAGTTTTACACTATTTAATGTAGTGTTTCCAAGGTTTTTAAGGAAATAAGAGTTTTAAGAAATGTTTTCAAAGGTTTTTAGATACATTGTACTAAATGTATTATACAATTTTGAAACGATGATTTAAGCTATGTTTTAATAAATGTTTCTTAATAGTTTTAAGAAACGGTTTAAAATAGTTTAAAGACGAAGGTTAAGTGAGGTCTCAACAGGAATAGCGACAAAGGTCGCAACGGTTTTTAATTACGTTTAAATGGATGTTAAATGTTTGAAGAAAATCTTTTTATAATTCAGTATTTTCTTACTAAGTAAGTAAGATTACTGTACAAGTAACAATGTTTAAAGAAAGTTTAGTGACTGTCGAAAAGGCGGGTCAGCACAATGGTTCACCCTTGATGTGAGAATTACGTCCATTTTCAACCGCTGTGAAATAATTCACTATAATGATGATGAAGTTTACAAGAGATAAATTACACTCTCTCTAAAATTTTTCTCTAGCCTCTCTCTCACTCAATATTTTTTGAGTTACAAATATATGCCTTAGCAACTCCTATTTATAGAAGTACATAAAGAATGGTTCAGTTTCCCAAAAAAAAAAATTGTTGATTTGCTACGCAACGCTGCGGCCTCAACTTCTTAGCGTCAAGCGTGGAAAGCGTAACTCTTTGGAAATCCCCAATGTCGTACCACGGCATCAATGCTCCAATGCTGCAATGCTTTGTGTTCTACCTCAAGTGTTGGGAACTCATTGTTGCAGTGCCACATCGCTGGCTCTTCTTTCACCATTTTACGTAAACTTTTGTGTAGAGTGATAAATCGAAAAGATATAAAATTAGGCTCCACACTTCTTAACATGAGGCATGTTAATCACCATGATATATATACAATAACTCCCAATTACCCATGTCCTAATGCATAGTTTAGATATTCAAACACATGTAATTTAAGTGTATTGTTTATATAATTTTGAATTAACTAATGATACAGGATGTGACATGGCGGGCGTGGTGAAGGTGGCGCCAAAAGCATGCCCACATCCCCTTCACGGCTCCACCATCCTAATAAAGGAGGCAAGACGAATCGAGATCAATATTATAATATTACTTATAAAAACAATCATGCATGAAAATGATTTTTATTGACCAAATCAGTCCTATTTTTTCTGGATATGTATTGGTATGAAAGTGTGATATCTAATTATTTTATACATCCATACTTGTATTATATAGAAGTTTAATTCTTATGTCCTTCTTGAATCTAGCAATCCTAATATTCTTACCTTTTTTGAATATTTAATATAGAATTGTCATTAATTAACGAACAATTATATCAAAAAGGGCTTCAAACATACAAGGCTTCCCATTATTGGAAGACTCTTTGTATCCAAGGGAGATAATTGAAATCACTAAGGGTATGTTTAGCACACCGTATTATATTGTATTACATTGTATCGTATTTTATTGTATTATATGCAAAAAATACAATATAATACAATACAGTGTGTTAAATAAGCCATAAATCTTACGAAGATACTTCATCCCTTTTGTGATGTCAAATCTAAATTGCTTTGATTTTAGTTTTTATTATTTTCTAAGGCTGCCTTTTTTTTTAAAAAAAAATCTAAATTGAGGAACAATTTCACAAGTAATGGTCATGTAAATAAAGGAGTAATGTTCCTTTCCTGCATAGGACTTTGAATATTTAGTTGATCAATCCTTATTTCAAGCATAATTTTATAGTAATTCTTGACAATTTCAACATTGGAATTCTAAATTCGAATCCCTCCAACAAAAAATAATGATCTCACTTGTTTGGTATTACTTTTTTTAAAAATGGTTTTGTTTGGGGAACAATCACTACAAGAAAAACTACATTTAACGACATATTATTTACGACATATAGGTTTTGAATGTCATTGAAAAGTACATATAACGACATCTTCAACAAACATGTCGTTAATAACATTTGAAACAATAATTAATGATATCTAATAGATGCCATATTAAAGGTCTCATTTTAACGACAATAGTTTAGTATCGTTAAATTATTTAACAAAAACTAGGAGATATCGTCGAAGCCTTGAAGATTCCACGACACCCTTTATAGACAACACCTTAACCAATATCGTCTATAAGGAGTGTCGTAGAATCTCCAAGGCTTTGACAACATCTCCTACTTGTTGTTAAATAATTTAATAACACTAAATTATTGTCGTTAAAAGAAGACCTTTAATACGACATCTATATAGATGTCGTTAATTATTGTTTCAAATGTCGTCAATGACATCTTTGTTAGAGATGTCGTTGTATGTACTTTTCAACGACATTCAAAAACTACATGTCGTTAAATATAGTTTTTCTTATAGTGAATTTTGGGACTAAAATTGTATTTTGTTATTTTTGAAAAAATTGTTTTAGGCATAAGAAAAAAGTGAAACTATTTGGGTTATGTTTTGAAAACATGTATCAAGTTATAGAAAATGGAAACGGAATTGAGACAACATTGTAAATCGTTTTTCATTTCCTTCACAAAAACCATTTCTTTTTTTTTTCCGTTTTCGTTTCAAAGCATTTGCTAATCAAACGCTGTTACGAAAATGTTTTTGTGCCTCAAAAGACGTGTTGAAATATTCCAAAAACACATGAAAACAATAACAAACAGTCGAAAAAGTCTAAAATAACCTAGTTGGGTGGTAACCCGGCCCCCTTACAAAAGGATCCATCAAGTGGGACCCACATATGACCCATCTAGTGGGGCCTATCCCTATGAAGGGGCCAGGCTACTACCTTGTCGGGCTGAATAGAATAGCTCCAAATAGCCCCTGTATCTCCTCTCAAACTCCCATCGGCAGACGATAAACTTTGACGTCCCTATTGAAATTGTTTGTGTTCATGTTACCAAGACAATTTGATCAATTTGGGGTGCGCAACTTGACCCATAATTCATGCATGCAAATTGGTTACTCAATTTTGGTTTTCTAGCCTAACTTGAGTAATGCAAGTTGACACTTGTCGATCCCACCACGTTGTAATAGAGAACTCGCGTTACGATAGGGACACTAGAATTACAGATCAAAACACCTCTTTGAATCGGGAAAATTTAAAAAAAGGAGTTAAGAAAATTTAAAATTTGGTGAATGATCTCTCTTTTTTTTGCATTAAAAAAAGGTTTTTTTTTTAGCACCGAAACTGTCTCAGTTTTTTCAGAGAAAAGAGAAAAAGTACTGTATCGAAGAGAGAAACCCAACCATGGTGAAAACAAAAAAAAACTGGAACTGTTTTGATGGCCAAAAAGCTAGTTTTTTGATACCCAAAAATAAAAAAAAAAAAAAAAGAGGACTTTTGCCCAAAAAATTTTTTGGGGGGACTAGTTGTCCAATCGCCCCCTTTGAATAAAAAAAAAAGTGTCCAAACAGTTAGCACACGTCATAAACCTAATCGATATTTTATGTATATGACCCATAAATTAGATTGCAACCGGTCCACTGCAGATATTGTAGCTAGGTATATAAAAAGCGATATATTTAGCCATTAAAAAAAATAAAGAGTCATGTTTAACATTTATTTGTATTGATGTTAAACACAATTAATATAGGTAGGACCAAATAAAGCAATTAATAATTCTCTCAAGTTGTGTGTCTAATTAGGAGATTTTGTCCAATTTGATGTCTTAATTAAAAACGTTGTCTAGATTATGCATATTATATGTGTGCGTGTATATATATACATACAGAGGAACTAGTCAAAGTGCTGCTAATGCTGCGTGATATTATTGTGTCCATGACGTTAGAAACAGTTAATGAGACCCAATGCATAATGGAGTACATGCAATAAGTAAACACCGCCGGGTTTAGCCATGTCGACTATTCTGTTTAGACAGTATTTTTAACTCAAACCAATACGAGAGAATATAAAAAAAAGCATGCGCCAAATTAAATAAATATTCATGGTACGTACGTTTGTTTTCTTTTCAAAAGAATTCCAGCACGCATTTAAATTGCATGTGCCCTATCCCTTTCAAACAAAGCATAAGTAAAATCATGTAGAAAATATCTATAATGTGAAAAAAAAAAAAAGAGAGAAAAAGAAAAAGCCTTTGTCTTCATTTACTTTACGTCCTTATTAAAAGGACAATTAAGTGTCATTTTCCGTTTTTTAACAGTTACATGTCTATAAGACTTCCAACTGTTTTTGTCCAACTCTAATAATAATTATGCCTGTCACGGGTCTTGGGACAAGCAGATATTTATTCTTATTTATTTTATCTATTTAGCGAGTGATTGGATATGGGTACTTGCAATGTTTCTAGACACTATACTCTAGTTTATTTTAAGAGCCTTTAAAAACATAATTAAAACTATAAGTTAAAATAATAAATAATGTAGTATGTAAAAATTATATATTGTAGTATATTTTTATTTTTTTTATCTATATATCTTTATTCATTTATTCTTATATATTTTATCACTGTGACATGGGTACTTGCAATATTACTAGATATAGCGTATGCTAGTCTATATTTTGAGAGCATTTAAAGATGAAGTTAAAACTATAAATTAGAACAACAAATACTGTAACATATGAGAACTTTATATTATAACATTTTTTTTCTTTACATTATAGTATGTGAGAGCTTTATGCCAGTTGAAACTATAGATTCCAATTAAATTGCCAAACACACTCTTTATTTTAATTGTTTGATAGAAGTAATCCACTCTAAATTAATTTACAACAGATCATTCAACATGATGTACAGACTATAATTATCATGAATTGCAACTGTCCTTTATAATTAGTACTATTTGATTTTTTTGGAAGAATAAAGAAATCTTGCAAAGCAAAGGACAAAATTTCAACTTGTGCAACTGTACAAGAATTTAAAAAACCAGTATGATGGCGATAGAACTTAGAAGAAAGAAAAATACAGTTATATAAAAAAAAAAAAAGGAAAAGAAAAAGAAAAAATAACTACGAAACAAGAAGCATAGTGTAAAGTCAAGGGACGAGAACATGCATGTATTAATATATATTTCAATCACATAAAAATGGATTGAGACTTTGTGATGTTACCAAGCCAACCCCCCAAAATTAGTTATTTCAACAAAGATAGGGTAGCTTCTTTTTTTTTTTTTTTTCTTTTTAAATGTTTAAAAGACTAGTAAGTTGTGGAATGACTGAGCCTATCGATTTTGAATAGAAGCAGAATCTAGTAATAAATATGTATTTATATTTCAAGTAGTTTTTAATAACTTAAAATGAGTAATTTCGATTTTGACCAAGTGACTACTTGTATGACAGGAATTAACAGATTCACTTTTCAATTAGTTTCACGTTGAATGATCCGGCAATAGATTCATTAATGTAACCATGTATTTTAAATGTTAGTTAGAACTAATTGATTCTAACTAACCACATGTATAAAGCTCTCAACAGTTACAATAAAAAATAAAAAGTTGTTCCAATGTAAAACTCTTACATATTACCGTTTTTAAACTTAAAGCTTTAGTTCTAATTTCTAACCATCTTACCAAATAACTTATAAATGGATCAGTTTCAAACCAATATGTCATCCATCGCGTCCACGACAACTTTTTATGATTTAAAACCAAAAAGAAAACAAAGAAAGAGAGAGAAAATCTATCAAACAAATGTGCGAGTAACAACAATTGAATTGGCTTAAATGTCTTGCGGGAAAGTTTAAGGTAAAGAATAATTTAAGCCAATAAAATACTCTATGTATAACGTCTGTGTCTGTGTCAGTCCCGTTGGAAAATTGGTTTTTAGATTTTCATCCTCTAATTTACCTGATCAAATTGGGTCAATGATCTTCCAAAATCGAAATCCAATTTTTGGCGAATGGATGGATATGGATAGGTTCATTTGGTCTTTTTTCCACACACATTTGAACTAGAGGGATGCCACTATTTTAATTGAGGAACATAAATTTGATTTATACCTTTTCTTAAACATTATTTTCTCTTTAAAAACAAATTAATAAGGAGGGACATAATTTTAAGAGAGACGCATCGGGATGTAAAACTAAGGATATGTTTCCTTAATTCTCCGAGATATGCCCAAAAATGGCCTTTCAAAGTGGTGTTCTAGGAAATGTCTAAATTTTATTAAATTAGAGAAACAGTCATTTTTTAATAAATGTTCACTTAGTTATTGACTGATTGATTTGGTTCTCAATCGTTGATTTACCAATCTAATAAAAGTTTAATTGGTGCCAGTAAATTACTGATTCTTTATATGATTGACCATCCACCCGCTATTTTTTCTGAAAATAGAAAAGTTTTCATATTTTAGAGTGTCCAAAACTTACCATCTCACATAATCCCTCAATTTTTTGTTTTCATTTTTCTCCATGTATGAAGTTTATGCTCTTTAGTGGGGCTGGGCCACATCAACTTCAAATTGGGCTGGCCTATTCTATTAGATGGACCGGACAACTAGCTAGGCTTGGAATGAAAAACTTACAAGAAGACCCTTTAAATGCACCACCTCATTAAAAATGCCCTCAACAAATCAGTTATTTAAACTAGTCTTTTATTAAAAATTAAGGATTTATCAAAAGACGAAGTATCTTTCCTCCGACTCACTCATGTAGGATACTGAAATGGAACCTACTAAGTTCCATCCTAGAACTTGCCGAAGCCCACCAGGTTCTATCGTAGAACCCGTCAAGTTTCATCATGGAACCTGCCTCCGGTCAGCAGAGCGGGGCACCAGATTGTAACTTGCTAGGTTTGAACTTGGAACCCACTAGATTTCAATCTGTTTTTTTAAATAAAAATGTGCCAACTGCCTCTGGTTGCCTGCGCGAGTACCGAGTTATAATTTGCCAAGTTCTAACTTGAAACTTACTAGATTTTAATACATATTTTTAAAACAAAAAAGCGTGAACTGCGTCCGGTCATCAGCGCTGGTGTCGGGTCGTAACCTATCAGGTTCTAAATTAGAACCTACTAGATTCCAACATATTTTTTTATACCTACCAGATTTCTTTTCGAAACCTTCTTAATTCTATCATTGAACTAGCTGGAACCTGCAAGGTTTCGTCCTGGAACACACTAGGTTCCAACATGGAATGCATCAGGTTTCGTCCCGAAACTTGCCAAAACTAGTTAGAACTCACCGGGTTTCTGTAAAAAGCCATTACATAAAAAAAAATAAAAATAAAAAAAATTCCAAACATTCCTCACAGAATCAAGAACAGTTACAAGCAACTACAATTGTTGTTTGGCAAATTTCACATAGACTGTTGTGTTGGAAAATAAATCTATGGGCAATAATAAATAAATAACATATGTTGGCGGTAAACATCAAGCGAACCATGAAACGAAAACAAAGAACATTTATTAATGGAAGAAATAATAATCAGCACAAGAACTACTCAAATTTCTCCGCTATACACAACATACACAGTAGAAAAAAACACAGACATCAAATGGATCTACAAACACAAGGAACAACATTTACCATGCCAATCTACTGTTATGGTAAAATTGGAGTAGTAGATGAATTCCCTAAATGCTCAGACATCAATCTCAACAGATCATCCTCGACAGCCTGGGTTTCTCTTCAGGCGCCATGAATCTCTAACGACAAACACAGACGATTTGTCGACATTGTGAGAATCTGGCTAGATCTGATTATTCACTCTGATCTATGATGGTGATGAACTGGCCAAACTTCCATTGATAAAGCTTTGATGTCAAGCTCGAACAATGAGGAGAGAGAGAATCTCACGGTGGCCGAGATCCATGATCTCGAATGAGGACATCGAGCTTTGTGACGACCAAGTGAGGAATATGAGAGTTCGACAATGATGACCAAGATACCATCTTCACGGCTATCTCATTAAGGTAGTGCGGTCTATGCAAGGGATTGTTGTGCTGATGCTGCTCAGCAGAAGAGTTGACCTTGCAGGTTGACTCCACCGTGATCGAAGACGAGTCACTGGAGAAGTAGTGTCTTTGGTTATGGCTGTGGCCATGGCGGTCATCAAGGGATGAGGGCGTCAATCTGAGGATGCCGCCAAATTCACACTCGGCTTCGATGACGATGTCGACAGCTGTAGCAAGGAGCGAGCATGAAGATGATGAAGATGAGCTTGGGGGTTACATCTATGGCTAAATCGGAGAGAGAGAGGGAGGGCAGATTTGGAAGAAGGGAAGAGAGACAGGGGTTCTTAGGGTTTCAAATCTAGTTTTAAAATTAGGGACAAAAAGTGTAAATTAATAAATAAAATTCAAAAGAAAATAATTTTTAAATGAACAGTTTTAAAAAGTTAAAAAGAGGAGGATATTTTTAATAAGGAGGCTTCATAAGGAGCATTCCATGTAGTTTTCTCTCAGTTAAATTAAGTTTTTTTAGTTCTTGACAAAATTACATACTATGGCACCCTTTTAAACATAGTTGTTATTCATACCATATTTGAAAAAATTATGCCACATTATACTCATTTATGTGTTTAAGTTGTGCAATAATAAAACATTTGTGGCGTGGCATTTATAAAAAGTAAGTTTTAAAATGTAGATATATAAAAATTCCTCTTATTTTTAAGAAGAAAAAAATACAAGGAAAACTTTCATAAATATCATTTTTTTGAAACATACTTTTGTGGCATAAATAAAATACATAATATAAGTGGTAGTGTGGTAGAAATAAACACATTTTTTGAAGTGTAGCATAAAATGTAATTTTCTCAAAAAAAACCTTCATGCAAGATCCGGTACTTCTCTTCAATGTGTGTGTATTTGTAACTTTGATGTATACACCTTAAATCGGCCGTGAAAGAGAAAACGAGAAAATGCACCAAAGACATACTTGTGCCAAATAACTTGTCTAACGAGGAAATGCAGCAAAGACATACCTGTGCCAAATAACTTGTCTCTCTCGTGTTCCATGAGCAGTAACAGTGACAGAGCCATAATTTTTTTTTTTTTTTTGGTTCAGAGTAGGCATTAATGAAATCAAAATCTGGAACTAAATTTTAATAATGCAATTTTATTTTTTAAAACTATGTCTTATTCTTTCTTGTTTTTCCAAATCAACTAAACTTTTAAATTTTAATAAAGTTTAATTCAGTTTTTAAAATTTAATCCTAAAAAATGCAAATTTACATAGTCGAAAGTTAATTTTGATGTAATCAAGGTTTCTAGTTTTGGAACATCGATATATTTAAAAGCCAAAACTTGGTATATAATTGATTTTTTTTGAAAAATACTAAATAATTAGAGGAATTTGAAAAACAAATGTTCAAATGAAATATAATTGAAATTATTCTACAAATACAAGGTAAAAATTGTAATTAAAAGAAATTGAGGGGCAAATAGTAAAAAAAATTGTAAAAAAGTTTGTTGGGAAAGGATGCAAAATCTAAGAACTTGAGCTAGGACAACGTGGCCCCGGCCTAATTTCAAGTTTAGTTAAAAAGAGAACCTTAGAAAAAAAAAAAGAAAAAAAAAAGAAAAAAAAGGGAAAAAAGGTCGAGTTAAGACCCAAATAAAACACATATATTACTATTTCTCGATCCTTAAACAAACAAATAGACGATTCATATCATCTAAAAACTTCAGATCAACAATCACTCTAAAAGAGCACACGCACTTTTACATAAAGCCGCACCTAATTACCCGATTCCCCCCACCACCACAACAAGTAACATATGCCAATCCTATCAACATCTATTAAACAATCACTCACAAAGCATAATTAATCAACCACACTTTGCCTTCCAAACAAAAATAAAAAATATAATTAACCACACTTTGAGACATAATTGATCCCAAATTAAAACAAAATTAAGCACTAATCAAGGCATATCTGTTGATCAAGGCCAAAGCATTGCTAGTCAACTGGGCAACGTTCACAATCCGGACTCTCACGTCATTTTTCAACTTCCCATTCATGGCTTTCCCTCCGAACCCATCCGAGCAAGTATTCTCGTCCGTCAAGGCAGCACTAACCCAAGTTTGAATGTCGTTTATCATCAGCTTAAGCCCACGTCCCTTGAGCTTACTCATCTCTCCGATCGACATTCGGAGCTCGTCCACCGACTCGCTCAACTCCTCCACACAGTCCTTCATGGCTGCAGCCTCCCTCGGCTTCAGGCCGTGGCTCAACGACAGCTTAAGCAGCATGTTTGATGTCGTTTTTGCCGACGAGAGAGTCACGTTGAGGGCTGTGCTTGCCAGGAGTTGAGGGCTTGTTTGGATTTTGTTTGCGTGGATTGAGAGAGAGCTGAAGCAAAGCCTTGGGTAGGATGTTTCTCTGCATGATCGTCTGATGAAATCTGTGCTTGTTTTTGGTGGTGGTGATGATGATGATCGGGGTGATCTAACGGCTGAGGTTGAGTGTGTGTAGGAACTAATGAGGACACACATGAGAAGGAATATGAGAGCATTTTTAGAAGATAAGGATTCCATAGCTCTAACACTTTTTTGGTAATGTGTAGTTAGTGGTTTGATGAAAAAGAGAGGAATGAATACCAATTTATAGAGCTCAAATTAAGAATATAATAATTTCATTATTATTATTTTTTTTGTGTCGGTAAGTCATTGTTCTCTGCTCTTCACAAAAAATAAAATAAATGAAAATTATTATGAATAATTAATTGTGCCTGTTTATCAAGAATCAGTATCTAAGATTAGATCTGTATATCTTTTGTTGAAGTAAGTGCGGAATTATAGTAACAATAGTTGACCGTAATTACTGTAGCAGCCTAAGGTACCGTAGAAATTATGACTACTATAGCCGATACTATAGCACACAAAAATTTTCTTCTAAATACCTCATTCTTGTATCTATTTTTTAATATCTGAAATTAAGAGATTAATGTAGTTCTCTCTACTTTCTATTTCTAAATTCTCTGCAAAGTTCTTAATTCTTATAAAAAAAAATAAATAAACTGATTTATATTACTTTAAAAATATCTGGAAAAAGAAATTAAAGCTTTTCTGCAAAAGGGTGGGGCCAAAGTCGAACTATGTATTATGGACGTTTTGAATCTGTGGAAGTGTTGCTAACAGTTAGCTAATTAATTATAAGCTTTGGTATTTTGTATACTAGCGTCATATGCTTCTTTGTGTTTTGATTTTAGAAAACGTTCTACAATCACGTATCCGTGTTAGATAACAAAAGTTTAAGTATTTGGAAATATAGTTGAAGCTAGAAGTAGAAACTAAAATATTTTAACATATGAGAATTTTATACTGTTATATATTTTATTTTACATTGTAACATCTGAGAAGTTTATACTGTAATCGTTGAAACTAATAAATTAAAACTAAGTTATCAAACACATTCGTGAATGTACTGTATGAACAAATAATCAGTGGCTATTAGCAATAAAAAGACTCTTGAGAATTGATGGGGCCAAAGTGGTACAATGCATTATAGACGTTTCGAATTTGTGGTAGATTAAGGGGCTCGTTTTCTAACAGTTAGCTAACTAATTAATAGGCTTTTTGCTTTGCATACTAGCATGCTTCTTTGTGTTCTGACCACCACGTACATATATAATTTCAACTAGGGACAGAGGCACCCATGAGAGTGGACGCCATCTTTCTTAACTTTTGTTTTTAATTTTGTGCATGAAATTTTACAAAACTTAGGCTCCCCCTTCCCCATCCCCCATTCCCGTTCTCTTAAAATTCTAACTCTTTTTATTTACCTCACCTTATTAGTTTAATCACGCCCTTCTTTCTTAATTAATTTTTCTAACTCCATCTTTAGTATAAACAAAAGTCAAAGGCTATTAGCGATGAATTATAACTTCTTCTTTTTTTCCTAAAAAGGAAACTAAACTCCAAATTAAGAAAATACAAACACCAATATTACGTGCCTTAAATTACGATGAACAGTATTTTCAGTAACTTTTGTTACATATGTATTGGTAGAACTTGATTGTGTTTCATATCATCTCTCAACCAAAATTGTGACGTACAATTTGGTCAACTTGGGTTCAAAAGCAACATTGAAAATGAAAATCCTGAAGAGATATTGTCTGAATCCCGCTGACTGTAAAACAAAATCTTATTATGTACGTACCAAATTTGATTGGGTGCAACTTCCATCCTTGTTGGGAACCAGCTTTAACAAGAACTACTCATGTTGCGAAGAGATGTATGGTGAGTACTGCAGATTTTTTTTTTCCACAATTAAAAAGAAATAAAAATATGAAAAATTAATTCAGTTCAACATATTTTTTTAATAAAAAATTCATGAGTGTATCATATTTTTCTGCTAAAATTTAGCTGGTGCAGTAGTGCATGAGAAAGCAACCATCAAAATGGTGGGCCATAAATATTCGTTTGAGATGAAATTCATCATGTGCAAAGCGTATTATAAAGAGATATATATTTTTTTCAATGGATACATAATTTGATAAGATAGGCTGAATAATGCAACATTTGAATTTTTCTTCTGTCTTAAAAAATTTCATGAATAGGCTCTTCAATCATCTTCTGCACATTATGACAGATATTAAGAGCCTTCATTTTTTCTTTTTTTTTGTCTCAAGATACCAATGTATTTTAATTCATGTTCCGTTTTTTCTGATAATATTATGTTACGTCAATTAAAATATCATATCATATCATATAAATTTAAAAGTTATATTCACTTAATATTTAAATTAACGTGGCATGATATTATTTTAATTACCAAATTCCTATGTCTGCTCCATGGTACTAGCTCTGGGCTTGTACATTGGTTATGCAGCTAGGCAATTTCAAACTCATCATCAATTTACTTATAAAGATTAGAATATTGATCGATAGTTACAAATCAAGCTTGTGATCGGAAATACAAGTCGCAGATTCACAAAGTGTTCTCTTCCAATTAGGTAAAAGAAAAAAACAAGGTAT
The DNA here is from genome assembly GCA_946598075.1 of Artocarpus hirsutus. Classification (NCBI taxonomy): domain Eukaryota; kingdom Viridiplantae; phylum Streptophyta; class Magnoliopsida; order Rosales; family Moraceae; genus Artocarpus; species Artocarpus hirsutus. The sequence continues at coordinate 17,796 of CAMOHE010051052.1, forward strand.
TCTTTAAAATCTTTGATGTATGTGAGCACTTGCGGAGAAATAGAGAGCTCGTGGACACTTGATTTGTTTTGATTGATTGTCCATGACTCTCCTTTAGTCTCATTAATTCTGTTGATACATGTTTTCAAACCTGATTGCTGATATGGAGGCAAATGAAGATGTGTTGTAGCATATGATATTGTATATCTTAGGCAGGTCGATATTACTATTCATGTCTAAAAGTGATAGTGATTTGTCAATTAATTGTTAAGGGTCCTCTTAGACATATTATTAATTACATTTAAAAGAAATGAAAAGAGAGCGTCTTGGAGACAAAGTTAGAGTCGATGGTTATCATTTTTCAATAGGGAAAAAAAATCTCTTAATAATACATGATGTGCACGCAAACGCGCATAAGATACCAAATAAGAAAAAATCACAGTACACTATGGAATTGAAATTCAACATAATATTTAAAATATCTTAAAAAGTCTATAATTACCTAGTAATTATTTTAATGATATTATGTTTTGTACTATATAATTACACAGTAGTTACTTTAATGATATCACTTTTAGACATATGAAAAATATTTACAGACAAGAATCATATTTTAATTTAATAAACATAATAAGGCCATTTGTCTTCCACAGTAGTTTACATTAATTAACAAATATTTGCAAAAAAGTCCCTATATTTAGGAAGAAAATATATCTCTGTAACTTTCTCTTGCATGGACCGCCATGTGTATTTAATTATGAATTGATTCTTGAACTTAAATATTGACTTTGGATCGGAATTGCTCGCCATTCCCACTAAAAGAAGAAAGGGACATGACGAGATGACGACTTTAATTTGTTTGTTGTGGTTGTAAAGTACCAAGCGCTTACTAGCAAGAGTAATAATATAAAAGAAATTCCGACAAAAAAATAATATAAAAGAAAAAAGAGATGAATCATGAACAAAACTTTATAACAATTTAGTAGTATGAGAATTACATTTATTTTCTACCCTTGTAGAATTTTACCATAATAACAATAACACACTCCGCATCTAAAACTCTTTGTGCAAGACTACAAAAATAACACAAGGCCGATCTATGTATTAACTATTATTAAGAAGTATGGAGTCTAATTTAATGTCTTTACGATTTACTCCACGCCACGACCATGAAAAACCTAGCATTGTGACACTGCAACAGGCAAGTTTCTAGTACATGCAGTAGAGAGCTTAGCGCCATAATTGTAATGTCCCGGAAATGGAGGTGGGATCGTTAAGTTAAATAAGATTAATTAAACAGAGTAAATCAACAAAAAGTAAATGAATATAAATTAAATTGCTCAGTCAAAATCTCATCGGCAATCACCATCACGTGGATACTTACTACGAAGATGGATAGGTAAATAAACTATGAATCATAATATTAATATAAGACTACTGAAAATCATCATTTATAGTTTAAATTAGGCTATGTAACTAACACAGCCGATGTCAACATTGGGACAAGTCAAACAATACACGTGTCATATAACAGTTTCAAAGAAAATACAATTTCTACTCATGCTCCTTCCTCTTCAAACCAGGGGGAAAGGTTTTAAAAACAATAAACATGAGCGAAACGCTCGATGGATAATTAGTTAAAAACATATTGTTTAAAATAACAGTTACAGTTAAAAACATTACTCACAAAGCATACTTACTAAAACGAATCTCAAAACCATGACAAAAATCAATAAATACTTATACTTTTAAGAAACTTAATAAATCATCTCCGTACAGGTTTTGGGAATTCAAAAAGAATATCAAATACAATTCCTTAAATGCACAAAAATAACTTCAACGTCAAACAGAAATCATTCTTAAAAATTCATTTAAAAATTAAACTTTAACCAAAATAATTTATAAAGGGGCTACCAAAGAAGGGTTAGAAAATATCCTACCTCAATTTGAAATTCAACATGTAAGCTGTAAATAAAATTCAATGTAAGCTCCATTCTTGTTCAAAACCTTTAAAAATTGCATTTAAAGTTAGAAATTTCATTTATCAAATATCATTATGTTAATTTAATTATTAATGTGCCTGTTTAACTCAAAATAATCATGACGTAAAATCTTAATCCTTTAAAGACATTTCTAAATCATTAAAAATTAAAAACTAGGAGTAAAAGTATAATTTTATAATGCTTAGTCGGCCTACCGAACATTCAAGTTCGGCCTGCCGAACTTACACAGTTTGGCCCACCAACCATCTGGACCCAATATGTTGAACTGTATCAGTTCGACCTGTCAAAAGGATGAGTTCAGCCTACTGGACTTATAAATCTGGCTTGTCGATACTCATGATCGGCCTACCAAACTAACAAAATTTGAAAAATTTCAGGTTTTAAGCCTCGGCTTTCCCAAGCTCAAAACCTAATTTTAAACCTATTTTTCACCATTTAAACCCAAAAAACGTGCAGAAAACGTAGTGAAACAACTCTAAACCTTTTAGAAACAAAATCCCAAATTTAAACCCAATCTCACCTTTAATTTGAAAATCAAAGAAAAACATCAAAACTTAGTTAAATTAATTTTAGCTCAAATAAAGCTTAGATTCATGGTGAAACACATTTCATAACTTGAATTCGAACATTTTTTGATCCTAAAGAAGCTCGGAATCAACATCCAAGGGAAGTTTGAAAAATGGAAATTAAAACTTTGAAATTTTAAAGAGAAAGAGAAAGCTAACCTCAATGGCGTTTTGAAAAATTCTTGGGTGAATTGAACTTCGTTCCTTGCCTCAAATCAATGGGAAAAATCAGAGGAAAGAAGGAGAGAAGAGAGAGAGATGAGAGAGAGATAGAGTCAGGGAAAAATGAGAGAGGGAATGAGAGAGGGAAAGAAGAAAAATAAAAAGAAGGGCTTGAATGGCATTTTTGTAAATATGGAGAAATATAATGCAAAAATGTCATTTGGTATTTTAAAACAAAAATATCAAATTCTCAAATATAACAATTGCAACCAAAATTTTTAAATAACTTAAATTAACATCAAAATCACACTTGACACACTTAATAAATAAACTTAACTAATTAATTCTACTTAAAAATACATGGATGTTACAGTAATGCTTGAACTTTACTGCCGCAGCATTGGATCGAAAATTTGTGAAGCATATGTCTTTAGCGCCGGGGCACTAAAAAGTTGAAATCTCATCATATGTCGTGAATTAGCATTATTTTTTGGGAACTGAACCATTAATTCTTTGTGTGCTTTTATAAACAGGAGATGCCACGTTTATTTATATAACTCTAAAAATTGAGAGCGACTAGAGAAAAAACTTAAAAGAAAGTGTGCATAATTTTTTATTGTAAACATCTTCGTCATTATAGTAAATTTATGCAGTGATTAAAAATGAACGTAATTCTCAAATTAAAGGTGAACAATATAAATTTGTATACGTTCTTATCTATTTTTCACTTTCGGTAGAATTATGACTTTTAATTCGTGACAACTATGCCTAAGGGTAATAATTCGGTTGTGTCTCATACGAGACACATGTCAATCTGTTCGCGTTTCCACAACAAAATCCTATGTTACTCACAAGGGAAAACCTAATTAGCTCATCGTTGGGTCACATGGTGTGCATTCGCAATTCTCATTTTAATAATATAGTAATCGGGTCAAGCAAGCTCCCGCAAGTCGGATGCAACCACTACTGGCCTAATTGTTGCACTATCTTTCCGCCATGGGTGTGGACTTTCTGCCCTCAAATCTGCTCGCTTTGCTTGCTTGCTGATCCTTCTATTTCAGAGTTGTTTGTCCTTTGTTTTAGTTCTGCTTTTAGTCAGTTGCAAAATTTCACTCAAATGAAAAAGGAACAAATTACAAGAGAATTACACACTCACGCCTCTAAAACTCTTTGTACAGTATTACTAGAAGACTAAAGGACAAGTACTGCACTCAGTTTTCTTGTTTCTTTCTTAGACTTAGTATTGGAGTGTCTTTCCAAATCCCACACGACTTTTTGAGCGGATTTTCATCATCAACAATACTCCTACTTTATAGAAGAATATATTGAGCTTAGTGATGCTAATTCGATATTGATAATATGTGCATTATTATTATTATTAGAGGAAGAGCCATACATAGATGGAGTGAACAGCCGCCACAATTGAATATTTTTTTCCTTTCAATATTGTATATTAAGTTTTATAAAAAATATTTTACATCCTTCTTAAAATTTTATTCCGTCCCTCCTAAAATTCAGTATCTTTTTTATTTATTTTTTTTTTATAATGTTAGTGTATACTCTACCCATCTTGACTAAATTTTCTAGCTCCGCCCTTGATCATTAACATTGTCCCTAAAAAATTGTATTTTTTAGCCATTAAATGTGGTCATGCCTCATTCGCTCATTTAATTGAACATTCAGATCTATTATTACATAGTAAATGGAAACTTATCTTTGTTTTTATCTTCTGTTAATTATATATAGTTCAATTAAAACTTGGCTTATGGTTCGTATTTTAAATTTTTTTAACATTATGAGAAACGAGATCTTGATCACGGGAATCGCTAGTAGTACAAAAATGACTCTTGAAATGGACTCATCTCATTTATCTAGTTCTTATCATTTTTCTTTTCTTCATAATTTCTATATAGTAGGTAATTTTCGTACAAAATCTACAAGGTTGCCCCTTGTAGAACGCAAAAGCTCTATCTTATTTTCTCTCTTAACTTTGCAAGGGATTTTTTTCCATATTTTATTTTTGTGCTTATCGTATCCTTAAGCAAGCTACAATAAGACATTTAGGGCCACACTACTACTAATAGCCAAAACACTTCATTTTGTCTTGTTTGAGTAGGATACCTCAATTATATTCCAATTATCTCTCCGTTGTTTTCAATTCTTTTTCAAAACATTTCTTCATTTCTGATAATATGTATATCTCATTACGCATGACCATTTCTTGTTCAAATATATGTATTGTTCACATCCTAGGCCTATCTCTTCCTTTTGGTACGTACTAGCTAATAGGTTCCCATGAATAATTTACACAACAACTATAAAGAAATGGAAAAATCCCTATATAGTTATAAACTAGGGCTCTTTGCAAGAATCCTCTCCCTTTTTTCTTTTTCGTCTTTACAAAAGTAAACGGAGTTGGAAAATTTAAAACCAGAAGAATCCCATTTCAAAACCGAATATACGTCAAATTCCCCAAATCTTTGTTCCAAGACACTCTTAAACTACTCAAAAACTGCCCAAACGATCGATTCAAGGAAGACAAGAAGATGATCTAGCGAGAAAAATTTGTGCGAATTATGAGGAAAATATTAGTTCTAAATTTGAGAAAATCTTATATTTTTCTTTTAGGTTGCTTTTGCTACCTTACACTTATTTTTATTTTGTTTGTATTTAGGTTCAATAAAAAAACTTAATTTTGGAAGACGTTTTTCTTTTCTTTTTTTTATTATAATCTTTAACATAAATATAACAAGACAACAAATTTCTTGCGGTGCTCTCAATGTGCTTGAAATCCGAAAAGTTGTCTTTTTTTAGAAACATTTTTTTTTCCAAACCTTTTTTTTCCACTTCTTAAACTTTCCGAAATGTTTTTTTTTTTTCCTTTTTTTGAAACATTTTTTAATTATTATTATTTTTTTTTTTGGACTAGTTATTACTTATTTTACAAGAAAAAAGTATATATCATATTCATTGATTTGTGATTATCAACTTTTTAATCAAAATTTTTTGGAACACACATAACAGGATAAATGGCAATTAGGCATGAAAAACTTGCTGTCCAACTTGGGTTGGTGATTGTCCATAACTTCTTTTTATCTTTATATTCCATTATATGGATTAGACAGGGTTGATGCATATGACTTGTCGGATTTGCCATGTCTCGGTTCCAATAAACCTGTTGCTCTATTCACTTCAGGCCCATGACTTGATTCTTCTTCTTTTTTATTGTAATGTTTTTTATATGTCAAGATTGAAGTTTTCACGAAGTTTTTTTTTTAATTATTTTCTTTATCCGATCCACTTATTTTGACCTCACAACGACACCATCATAAACCGCAGGATAAAGGAAAACAAAAGAAAAATGAAACCAACTTTTGAGCAAGAAGCAATGAAAAGTAACAACACTTGTCATTGGTTTTGAACGTTATTTCGAGGATTTTATACTGTGTCTGGAGTTTCAGTTTATACCATACAATTTTAATCATAAATAATGTAGAATTTACATGTTATAGTATGAGGTAAAAATTTGTTATAATGCATAGGTCTTACATGCTATAATGTGCATTTCTAATTCTAAAGTTTTAATTTTTCTCTCAAACACCACGTTAGAGTAATCTCGAGGTTTTCTTTTCTTTTCTGATTTTTCTTCTCTTTTCTTTTTTTTTTTTAAATACAGACTAGAAAAATTATGATAAGGCAATTCCATAATCCCAGAAATTAAGGGAGATGAATACCGATAACTACCTTCATACAATCTGTGCTTTGATTCTGTGAACCCATCTCCAATTATCAAATTCGCCTTAGGATCCAATCCAAGGGAACTTATTTTATTTTCATACTCTGAATTAAATCTCAATTTTTATGTATTCTTCTGCTTGAAATCTATATATATATATATATATATAGATGTTTGATAATCAAATCTATATTTAAATCACCAAATAATTTCATAAAAACAAGAAAGAAACCAAAGAAATCTTCACGACATTTAACACACAGTAAGATAAGGTCCACGAACACCGCCTCTCGTCCTGCAGGTCTCATGCTGCCACGTGAAGCATTCTCATGCCAATCGAGGTATTCACTTCCGAGTGGCATGTATGATGAAGGTACAAATTGAGACCTTTTTTAACGTTTTAAGCCACATGTCCGGGCGCAGGACCTTCTCTGCTGGCCTTCTTTGATGTTCGGTGATGACATGACTTGCATCATTTCAATTTTCTTCTTTTCTTTTTCTGATTGAAAGATCAGTTTTTAAGGATTATCCATTTTTTTAATTAAACTCTAATTAATTAAAAATTATCAATGCACGAAATAAATAAAAAAAGTTACAAATTGTCATCTATGTTCAGTTGTTAATCATATATCTTTAGGGCTACATTTCGACACTACAAAAAAAACTATATTTAACGACACATTATTTATGATATGTAGTTTTTGAATGTCGTTGAAAAGTACATACAATGACATCTCCAACAAAAATGCCATTAACGACAGAATTTGTTTAAGTAACAAGTTTTCGTTTAAGTATTTTCAGGAGAAAGTGCATCAATCTGTTCTTTGGGAGGAGAAGATGTCATCTATAAGGGGTGTCATGGAATCTCCAAGGCTTTGATGACATCTCCTACTTGTTGTTAAATAATTTAACGACACTAAACTATTGTCGTTAAAAGGAGACATTTAATACGGCATCTATATAGATGTCGTTAATTATTAATTCAAATGTTATTGACGATATCTTTGTTGGAGATGTCATTGTATGTACTTTTCAACGACATTTAAAAACTACATGTCGTAAATAATATGTCGTTAAATGTAATTTTTCTTGTAGTGAGATGTTAAACGATCCATTAAGAAAACTTGTATACAAGCATCATTTAGACTTAATCAATGTAACACTCCTTCATAGTGATTGACATCTATGGCCTTGTTCAGCGAACACTACTCGATCGTCTTTAATGTACTTCATGAGACTCCCATCTACCATAGAATGTTTTATCCCGAAAACTACAAGTTCTCCTCCCAAAGAACAGAATGATGCACTTTCTCCTGAAAATACTTGAACGAAAACTTATTGCCTTTATACTTGTTTGTCCTTTGGAAAACCCAATGGAAAAGTCTCAGACTCGTCCTCCTTTTATAAGTAATGAAATCTTATCAAGAATTTAAACCGTTGCAATAGATTTGAACTCGAATTTAAAATTGATGTGACCTGCCTCTAGAACTTGTTATCTCTCTTCTAAATCAAACATTCTTCATTTAAAAACATTAAATCGCATTTAAATCTCAGCTTTTCTAAACTAAAGATAAAATCCTTCTTTAATTTAAATTTTCAATCCTTTTACAAATCAAATTACTCCCCAAGTTAAAATAGACTTAGATTCTGATTTGAAATTTGAAAAATACTCGAAAAATCTTCTCAATACAATATCTCTGAAACCTTCTTGGGGCAAAATCTTCACTTCATATGCATTATCTCCAAGATTTTGATATTCTTCACATTTAAACATTTATCACATTATCACTTCACATATTTATACTTTTTCTTTTTCTATTTTCAATCTACAAAGCCAATATACCAATACAAAATTCACACCTTTACAGCTCTTAAAAAAAAAAATTTCAACAAAAATATTTTCGAACCTTTAATCTGATTGCATTTTTCATTAGGCCATTCAGGAAATAAGTTGGAATTAGAGTTTAAACTGAAAACACTAAAACATATAACATAAAACAATAGTCAAATAGTAGTGATTGGAACAACAAACTTACTAAATAACCTATATGCTTTGTTTGATAACATTGTTCCACCTATATAGTTTTAACTGTTATCGTGTAAAATTCTCATGTGCTACAGTGCAAAACAAAAGTAAACGACATTGTAAAACTCTCACAAGTTACGACAAATTTATTCTGACTGTGTTACCAAACACACTCCTAATTTTTTTTATTTCTTTTAGGACACGTCGTTATCTTCTTAAAATGCATATTACATCATTATTTATATCAAACAAATACAAATTTAACAAAATTTCATAAAACTGCGACAATTTAAATTACACAACACCAATAAGTTAATTTTTTATATTATATCATAGAATTCTCTAAAAAACTTAAATATATATAACTAATAATTTCTTGGGGAAAAAAAATTGATGGCTTATATGGAAAAAAAAATGTTACTTTATCTTTATCTGCATTTTGTTTTATTCCGAAATGTGCCGATGCATTCTTTCTTCTTTTATTTATGAAGGAAACGCATTCTTTCTCGACAATCAAACATCGAAACAAAATTAGAAAACATCAAAACAAAATAACAAAATTCAGCAAATAACATTTTGACAACTAGAATCACACATTAAAATTTGACATTTTGTAATTTTTTCTTCTTCTGGTAATTTGCCAGATCCATGAGATCTTTACTCGATCTTATCTATCTATATATACACACACATCCTCTATTGACAGATATAAGAAACTCAACGGCTAGAATGTCACTCTTGAAGTTCCAACATTTTTTTCCGAATAGGCTCCAAGAAAAATATTAGTACACTGTTTTAAACCATCGCATTTTTAACGTAACATAACATAGCCTAGGACTATTTGTTTCTATTGTATTATTACATGCGTTAAAAAAAAAAAAGGCGTATTAGCAGATAGAAATAAGTATCCTTTTTGGATACATATACATATTTATAAACATATATAATACTCAAGAATCGAAATATAGATTCGCTCAAAAGGATGAACGGACAAAATTAGCATTGTAGCACCTTTCAAAACTTGTGTTTATTGGTTTTGTATTGTCACTTTTGAAAATTAGAGTCTTACTTATTCCTCAAAACTGTTGTTGATATAGCACACGTTTATATGTTTTCTAAAAAGTATGTTATGGGCAAACAAATTTTACATTGTTGCACCAAAGAAGTTTATGACGAAATCATAGCACCTAAAATCAACCCCAAAACATCTCCCTAATTAACATGCATCAATAAGCTGCCTCATCATGCATTTTGGTTAAAGTTTGCATGGTACTTCATCATGTAACAAGCTACCATTTATTGAGCACACCACAAGATGTTGTTTTCAAATCTCCTGTTTCAAACTTGTTTATTTGTCTAAGACCTTTTGATCTAAGGGTTTTTGAGGAGGGTTTTTGGTGAAAGATTGTGGATTTAATCCCTCTTATTATCTTTATTTCTTATTTATAAAATGACGCATGTTATAATATATGCCAATTTTTTGTATAAAAAAGATTTACAATTTATCAAACGCTCCTTTTTTTTTTAAGATTCCTCTAATAGGTATTGAAAAAGTAATATACCAATAGAATTTGCATTTAAACTGTTAAATCTGTTAAAAATTGCGATTTTGATCAGATAAAATGGTTTGAAAACCTGCACTATTAATAAAGACCCCATTTTTTTTATTCATGAAACATGGTGAATTTGTTTCAGCTGACAGTTTCCCTATAAATTAGGATCACCACCACCTCAACAACACACCTCTAAATATTCCTACTCAACAAAAAAACAATATTAAGCATGGAATCTCACTCACACCGGAGTCTTCTCATACTGCCTCTTTTCTCTTTTCTTCTCCTTTTCATCTCCATCAACATCAATATTCACACAACCTCCGCCACATCTTCGTCATCTTACGTCAAAAACTCATGCAATTCCACTTTATATTCAGAAGACTGCTACAAGAGTCTCTGCTCCTACTCCTCCAAGATCAAATCGGACCCCAAAAGGCTCTGCAAATACGCCATTTATGTCGCCTATGTCGATGCAAAAACGGCCCTTTCGACGGCCTCAAAGATATCAAAGACGAAAGGTTTGACGGACATGGAGGAGGAGGTCATGAGGGACTGCGTAGAAAATATCGGAGACAGTGCTGACAGGCTCAAAAATTCAGGGAACGCCATGGACGATCTGATCAGGAATGGTACAGCGAAGTCGGAGGACGAGAAATATAAGACGGTGGAGAACGTCAAGACGTGGGTCAGCGCCGCTTTGACGGATGATGACACGTGTTTGGAAGAGATCGACGAGGAGAAGGTCAGCCCACGAAGGAAGAGGAAGCTCAAGAAGGCCATTCTGAAACTCGCCAAGTCCACCAGTATTGCTCTGGCTTTCACCAACGGTTACTTCAGCTAAATATATATATATATATATATCTATATATATATATATGTATATGTAGGTATGTATGTATGAATGTGTTTATGTTCCAGTTGAATGTCCAAAGTTGTTCTTCTTAATTTCCTTTTCTTTCAATGTATGTTCCATGTAATTTCTTTTTTTTTTTTATTACTTGTGTTTACATTTCATATACAAGTGCTATACATATATTTCTTTCAATTTTGATTTCTTTGTTAAATATGTCATTAATTAAGCGCTGTCATTTTTAAAGAAAATACAAAAAGGTGTATGAAGGGATAAGGTGTTTATAGCGCAGGGTGTGGTTTTAAAGATTTTTAATGAATACTGTTGCTATTAGCTATTTGGTATAAATCTAACGTCGGTTGTAAGAAAATGGATAATTGACAAAAAAAATTTACGATAATTAATAAAGTTAAATTCTTATCACAGTATATTATCAATTTTTGTTAAAATATACCCTTATTAAATATATAACAATTCAAGACATAACCAGTGTATATATATATATGTTGAAGAAATCAGTATATATATATATACACATACATACATACATTGATCACATAACTGATTATTTCATTTTCCTGTGGTTTAAATTTAGTTGCATATAATAACAAATTCCAAATGCAAACATACTCGTGCTGCATTTTGGTGGCACTATACATAATCATGACCAGATTCACGGAAGTGTTCTAATTCTCTACATACACACATGACACGATGGATTAAAGTAATTCATAATTTAAGGATCAAACTGTTAAGAATGTGATGTTACAGTGCCAGACATGTGACGACGCATATGATCAGAAAGGTATCATCCTTTATCTGGCAGGGCCCTTCTCGGTGGGTATTCAAGCCAATAAGCCAAAAATAAAAACATTTTCAAATTATTAGATCGGTCAAAAATCATCTGCAGATCGATAACTAAAAAACAAATACATCGAAGACTGAAAAAGGAAGGCCCCGACAAACGAACCAAGGAAACATACATTATCTTCAATTGCACTCTATAATTAGCTCATAATTCAACAAGTCAATTTTGCAAACCAGCTAGGTGGTTGTTTGTGTATGGTAATAATTCTTCAAGAGATCGGCTTCCAAATCCGTAGTCCGTACAACCCTTCTTCAACACATATATTTACTTAACGTAAAATATTGGTGAAATTCTGTTACTCTGTTTGTTGACTTTAACCGCCTCATATGGTCGAGTTTACATATGTAACTCCAACCCACATGAGTTGACTTTAATTACATAAAATGTTTTTTTTTATTATTATTTGGATTAATTGGCTCTTAATTGCTGGAATTTAACTCATCTGTAATACGCATTTTTTTAGCATCAACGCTAGTGTGAAAGTGCAATTTCCAAGCATAGCATGCATGCTTAATAAATTACAAAGGATAATCTCGGGAACTGTGTTGCATTAGTGCAATGTAACCTCTTTAAAAAGAATTAAAAAAGGTTAGATACGTAAATACTAGGCCTGAATTTTTTTCACTCTCTAGAATTGCATTGGATCTTGTACTCAATTTTGTCATATAAATAGTCTTTAAACTTAAAAAATATCTCACGAATGGTTTTTCTATTCAATTTTTGATGAAAAAAGTTAGCTTTATCTTATAAATAATAGCTAAACTTTCATCTCTTTATAAATAATTCATATGCTAAAATTTATACTATATTTAGTCCCTAAATTTAAAAAAAAAAAAAAACCATATGCTAACATTAGTTAATTGTTAAATAAATATATAGAAAACATTAAATATATAAAATTGTACTAAATATGTAGTCCCCTAAACTTAAAAAAATGTCAAAATTAATTTCTTTGCTACACATATTTGACATTTTTTTATCTATTTATTCAAATATATAACTTTGATAATTTTTTTAAATGAGCGTATTTTACTCCACCATTTTAATAAATATCTCCAAATTATTTTTATATAATAAATTTATAAATATCATTTTTCTTATACCTATCTTAACCAATTTACATTGCTACTAATCTAGCACTTATAAACCCATGTCAGGCACGCATGGGATCACTAAATTTATTTATGACTTGATATTGCTCTTAATACATGACCACAGATTGTTCATCACATTTTCTTTTTTTACCTCTGTAAGACTATTGTAAAGAGCAGGACAGTAGGCGTAGACAGGAGCCGGCATCTAAATTGGAGTACGTTATACACACAATGCATAGTCCTAGTTCAACATATTAAAGGCCTTGATTTTCATGGTAAATTACTGTAGACCTAACTAACGTTATAACCATGAGGTTAAACGATATAATTGAAATGAGGACATAATTAGAATCCAATTAATGATGGGGATTAGCATTCTGATAGATTAACCCTAAACTTTTTTTTTTTTGTTAATTAGTTCCTACACTTTATTTTATTTGAAATGTTTAGCCTCCGTCATAAAATTAACG
>CAMOHE010051052.1:32260-68960 GCA_946598075.1 Artocarpus hirsutus
CTTTAATAAGCCTTCATGTATATAAATGAGGCTCCTTTGCTTTGTAAACAATATATACCGAGTAATAAAGAAAGAGGCGAAGATACATCCCTCTTCTCTGCTCTGCCCTTTGCTCTCTGTTCTGCTCTTCTCCTTTATCCAAGAACTGCCGATTCAACAGGATTAGCATTCTGATAGATTAACCCTAAACTTTTTTTTTTTTGTTAATTAGTTCGTACACTTTATTTTATTTGAAATGTTTAGCCTCCGTCATAAAATTAACGATGGGGATTTTAAATTTATCAATTCTAGTTAGGTAATCACATGTCTAATTTAGAATTTTGCAAAATTATAATTACATAAAAAAAAAACGCTTGTTTGATGACACTCCTTTGAGTAGAATATTTTAATGGAACTTTTTTGTGAATTTCCAAATTTTCAATCAATGAGCAACTATCTTTTATTAAATTTCAAAAGTTTAATCTATGATCAGGGTCAAACCTATCAAAAAAGAATAAAAAAAAAGTTTATTGATAATATTTTTTTTTTTTTTAAGAAATCATTCATATATATTGAAAATTAAAGTACTTCTGAAAAGGTTCAGGAAGAGTACCACTTAAAACCCTGTGACTTCTTTGGTTTTTTTGTGATAGTAATATATATATATATATATATATATATTGTTTTTCGAAAATCTCTGTTCTTTTTTTTTATAAAAAAAAAAAAAAGAAATTAATGTCTTTACCATATGTGGAAAGAAAAGAAACTTAGCCCATACTGCACTACCATCCATTAAACAACAAACGAATACATCTGTGTATGTTGTGCCGTACATTTTTTTCAATCATCTTTGAGTCTACACTCGAGACATCATAAAACCCCTTTGTTGTCAAGAAACTGCAGAGTCAAATGTCGGCATAAACATGCATGCTGATCAGTTTATAAGCAACTACCGAATAATGTCATTCTTTGGTGAACCAATTAATTACGAAGTCATACTAATATTATAATCCAATATCATACGTACGTGGCACTTAATAACGTGCATTTAATACTATTTTAACAATTAATAGACTAGGCCGGCACATTTTATGGTCATGTGGTCACGACATATGCTAAGGATCAATTAGCTAATGAATTTGTTAGGTCTGGCATTAAAAGCATCTTATGAAACTATAATTAGAATTAATTTCACAAAATTTTTTGAGGTTTACCTTAATTCTTATTTTAGTTCTTGACATTTTAAAAGTTTCATTTTGGTCCCTTATTTATTATTTCAGTTTGATCTCTTAGTTAGATAAATGTTAAATATTTAACGGAAATCTTTTAAAATGTCTCACTTTAATCACTTATTTGTTACTTAACTTTACTGTTGATTCTTCCATTAAAATAGTTTAGGAACAAAAAGTAAAACAAAATAATAAATTAAAGACCAGAGGATGAAGTTTTAAAATATTTTCATTAAAATTTTAACAAGTAACTAACATAAGGACCAAAACTGAAACAAAATAATTAAAAACCAAAATAGAACTTAGGCACTAAAACATGTCAGAGGGTTAGACCTAAGGAACCAATAATAAGATTAACCTTATAATTAACATAGACGTGAAGAATCCCGAATGCCCTTTCTTTCTTTCTTTCTTTCTTTCTTTCTTTCCATACATAAAAAATGAAACTCTTTTGCAAGTCAATATTTTCGCATAATTGTATATGCTACAATTCCATTTATTGATTTTTTCTTTTTAGGCAAGAAAAGAATTTATCTTGGGCCAAAACAGAACACATAGGGCTGAAGGTGAAAATTAATCAGAATACAGAAGTAGTTCGGCCAATATTCTAGATGCGTACAAGAAATTATGAAACAACAAAACAATCTTTATACTTTGTTACTTTTCTCTAAAAGTACTTTTGCCTCTCATTGACTTTTATGTTGCAGAAACTGTGCAAGCAGCCATCTTCAAATGAAACCATATATTTAATTTTGTAAATGTTTAATGATGGTTAAATTGATCTGTATGGTTAAAATTCAAGTAGAACCGACAAACAAAAAAATTTTGTTGAATTCTAGATCCATTTAACCATCTTCCACTCTTGAAAAATTAGCTGCACCTTTTTTTAAAGGGGAAATTCATTGCCATCAAATACATAAAGTATTACAATCCGATACAATTGATGAAAGACCCAGCAATACAAAAGAGAAAACCTTCAACTAAGATCGAGTCAATCGATAAATTCTAATGACGCTCAAAGGTGTGAAAACATGCCTGATACCCGATAACGGGAAATTTCGGCACACAAAGATGAACATATCCTTAGCTCTTTAAACATGGATCTTACAATCAGTAGAGTATCCCAAAAGATCGAAGGCCAACAAATGGTGGTACTATCACTATGAACAAACTCTCTTATAGTTGATGGACCTTTTCGATCTATCAATGGGCGACACTCAGTAGCACCAAAGCCACTAACCATTCCCTATAGAGAAGACTTTAGAGGACCAAAAATTCCACCATGAAACAACTCAGGGGGATTATACAAACACTTTTGTAGTGGAGAAACCATCACCATTATTATAACAACAACAACAATGCACAGAACAACCAAACACCTTAATTAAATCTTTATGCCTACTCTTTTCTCTTTTCTTAGTTGTGGATGTTGACACATTGTCCAATCATATTTAATCTTTATGCCTC
Organism: Artocarpus hirsutus; assembly: GCA_946598075.1. Classification (NCBI taxonomy): domain Eukaryota; kingdom Viridiplantae; phylum Streptophyta; class Magnoliopsida; order Rosales; family Moraceae; genus Artocarpus; species Artocarpus hirsutus. The sequence continues at coordinate 34,936 of CAMOHE010051052.1, forward strand.
TTTCTCCTTTTATTTCATTCACTAGAGCCATATTGCTCTAACGTGCAACACCTTAATTACTTCGGGGGGAAAAAAAAAAAAAAAGGCCACCTCCACTCCTCCTCTCCAATGTCCTTCATTACTTTATTGCCCAAATTAGCAACAACCTAATCACACGTTGATCATCCTTGTGGCCCAGCATCGTCCCTACGCACAATTGTCGTCCATGTGTTGCTGTGCTCTTCTAAGTTTTAAGGCTGATTTTACAAGTTACAACACATCGATACAACACAAATACGATACGATTTTTTGCAGGTTAATGTTAAACAATTAAGCTACATGTCATTTTTGTGTCACTTAGAAATTGATCGGTCCAAAAACAAGTCATGTTTGTGTTAATTCACTCAACACTAAATTAACATGTATCTTATTAGTCTACTATTTTTTTTTATAAATATCTTACCCTAGTTTACATAGTATCAATAAATTGACAAAAAAATTGGATATATTTGTAGTATGAAAGTGATTTAATTTTAAAAAAATATGTATTTTATGTTACTTTTATGTAATTTTGGTGCATATATCATATATTTAAAGTAATAAAATCTCACAAGTTGATTTTAGGCTATGGATTAATTTTGGATTGCGAATTGATTTTGAGTTGCAGGTTGATTGTGTAATGCTCAAGGATAATTCATTATTAAATCCAATACTTATTTGGATTTAATTAATGAATTTATCCTTATTAATCATATTTTTGTAAATTACGACACTGCATATATGAACAATATTAATAGGAAATTTGACTGTGAATTTTTACAATTTTGGATATTGATAAATACAAATTTTATGAGCTTAAATGCTCAAAAATTTGTGAATAATATCCTTAAAATAAAATTTATATCACAATTAATCATAGTGTTGTGTTATAAATTAAGAAATGATTAAAGTATTAGATCAAGTAGAAAAGCATGCTATAATCCAAAACAGTGTAAAAAAGGGTATGATATAGTGTACGTACATTGCTTAAGTAAAATGCAGATAAATGAAATATTGTGTTTGGGTTTTGAAAGTAAACCAAAGAAAAAGTTAGAATATTTTAGATTGTTTACGTACATTTTCTTCTGTTTTACCCTACCAGTATAAGAAAAATACTGTATGGTGTAAAATTACACTACGTAACCAAGGGGACACTTGAAGGGTTGAGATTAGGCCAACACCCCTTGATGTGGCCCAATCTCTAATTGCCAAACTAACCCTAGTCATTATTAAAGGGGTGAGTCACCTAGTTAAAAAAAAAAAAAAAAAAAAAAAAAACCCACCTAAGTAAAGAAATTATGGGATAAATACCTTAAGTAAGTAAAATTTTCCCTCATTTATCCTCACCACCATACACGGCAGCCTTGGTGCCATTCCACCCAAAATTTTCTCAAAACAAATTCTTCACATAACCTTTCCTAAGCAAGTTTCAAGTTAGGATCAAGCTTTAAGCTCAAGGTTTTCTAAACTTTCAAGGTAAGATCCAAATTTTTTCTAAGTTTTTCTAGGGTCTTCTTTGGGATTAAAGGGGGAGTTGATAAGGGTTTTGTCATGGATCATGCCTAGGAAGGTTAACAAAATCAAGGGTTGAAGATGCACAAGCTCACCACTTTTCTTTGGTAAAAGCCTAGCTCCCTAATTCTAAGTTCATGGTTGTTTTGTTTTGTTTTGTTTTTTCAAGTGAGGCATGTAAATATTTAAGTTAGCTTATGGTATGTTTACATAATTTTAAGGTATGCGATGGTGATGAGTAGAATAATTAGGGGTTGTATGCTTAAGATTCAATTTGATTTTGAAATTGAGTAAATTTGCAAACTTTGAGTGATTTCTTAAGGGAATGAAATTTGGCATATTGAAACATGATTATTTGCTAAAGAAGTTTTGAAATGTGCTCTAAAACCATGGGGTTTATAGATTTTAAAGAAAACTCTACTGTGCAGTGGGAATTTTAAAAAAGTTAAAACACAAAAGTTATAGATCTCGATGAAACTATTAGATATCGTGGATGGTTTGTCAAAATTCGCAACAGTTTATGAAATATGAATTTTACAATTTTTATCACAAAATTTCAATAAAAGTAAAAGGACAAAAAGGTTTTTTAACAAAAGGAATTTAGGTAAGAGACTTTGGAAGAATCTAACCCTTGCTAAAAATTGAGGCTAACGGTATAAAAAGATCATTTTTTGTCCGGGGGCCAAAATAGTCAATATCTTTAATTAATATCCAGGATAAAATTGTAAAGGTTTGCTAAATTTGGTTTTTTTTTTTTTTTTTTTTTTTTTTGCAAAATAAGAGAACCAATACCTTGAATTTTTGTCCTGTTGCCAATAAGCAACATTTTGTATTGAGTTAGCAAAAATTAGGCTTGAGAAGTTTAAAAAGGCCTGTTGAGGGCAAAAAAGTCATTTTTTGCAAAACAACCTAAATAGACCCCAAAACGTCCTAAATAGGAAAAAAAATGTCTTTAGCAAAGAATTCTTTTTCCCTTTTGTTGGTAACGATAAGAAATCGTGAACTAAGAGGAATAGAATCCATAGTGAACGGGTTTATGAACTGGGCAATAACTCGACTTAGCAATTAACATATACATTTTATCGACGTATAGATTAATAGAAGTAAGTTAGCTAATGACCATAAATTGTCCATACAGGGCACTTGGATGGTTAGTGGAGAGCTGAAAGTTGGGTTAACGTTGTAGCATACCTAAGTAAGTTTAAACCCCACCTATAGTATAGGATAGAGGGTTTTTAGAAAAAGTATATATATATATATATATACAAATGTATTTATGTATTTAATACATAAAAAAATGTGTACAATGCGCACTTATTATAAGTAAATAAATCATCATACATGATATAACAACCTAAATTAACGGACTGGTAATTGAATCACCAGGCAAAGAGTAAAGCGTCGTATTAGCTCCTGACTCAAGAGGAGTTCTAAGTTATGTTTTGGTCTCAATATTACAATGATCTATGTGCGCATATGGTATAAACACTTGGGCCCTAGTTAAGATCAAAATATGAAGAGAATAATGTATGTCCTTAACCATGCATAATTGGATCATGTGTACTTGTAGGTTGTACACGTGGGCTATGTTTGGACTTACTAAGCACCCTCTCACCTAGTTATTTCATGCTACCGGTAATTCAGCTAAAAGGTCAGAATAGATTTACTGATGAGCTAGCACCAGTGCATGTGCAATGTGTAGATAAAGGGATGGATACTGCCACTGAAAAGTTTTTGCTCTATATGTATATTAAATAAATTTGGAACTTGTTATAGTGTAAGTATTAAATATAAATTATAATGTGGTACATGTAATACAAAACTCTTTTGAGAAATGTTGTGTTAAGTATACATATATATATATATATATATATATATAAAGAAGGCTTGTATATGTATGTATGTATTATTATTTTATTGTAAAAAAAAGTTTCTAGATTTCTATAGCTATATAAGTAAGAAAAGTGCTAAGGTATAATCCGAAAGATGACGGGTCGTCACAGATTATAGGTTATGTGTTACTCATGTCAAGGGTTAAGACGGGTCATGTTAGGTGTCAAGATTTCTTAACCCGTTCATGTCAATGATCATGTTAATGTTTAGATATTTTCTTCATGCTTGAGTCTCAAACTGTCACGAACATGACCCGCCGACATAAATTGTCACTCTTACTTCTATTGTTGTCCTTGTGCCCTTGCACCTCCACCCCTGTGCCTCCCTCAATGATTGTCGTTTCTAGGCAACTATCCTCCTCTATAATTCTTCCAAAATCAGAATCCCTTTAGAGAAAGTTAGCATAGTGACTTTTATTAGTAAATTTGATTTTATAGTATCACTGATCTAGTTGAGTCATTCTATAAATAGAAGGATCATTTCAGTGATCCTAAAAAATAATTCTCTTCCTTCAGCTCTCCTTTCAATTTCCACCATATAATGGACTGATCCTCGACCTCTCTCCTCCTCCATACTCAGATTGATGTTAAAGTCTAGATGGACACTTCCTTACAACGACAGAATGAGCTAAAAGTCACACTAAACATATTTTCTTAACAAAATTGAAAGTGTGCTTCCATTTATAGCGTAAAATAAATGTGATTACCTGCTAGTGTCACAAGGCTTATGACAATCTGCCCCAACTTGATAGAGAAATCGGCTTAAGCCATGTGACTGGCCCCGTGACGCTAACTCATCTACTTATATGTGTCCTTTCTTTGTTTTGTTCGTACAAGTAGTGAGAGGAGCGTCAATCACGTGGTTACCCTACACAATTCATGTTTTTTCTACCAAGGTCTTTTCCAATTTTTTATTTATTTATTTTTTATTCACACCACGTCATCGTCCAGTTTATTACTTCTATTGGCCAGCTATTTTCTCTTGAATTCTGCAATTTTTGGTTCTAACTGCCAAAAATGAAAAGGGTGAAAATTAGTAAAATAATGTAAATAAATTAGAATTAGGCACACTTTGATAAAAAAAAAAAAAAGAAAGAAAAAAACCCAATTAAAATATTTACTTGATAAAGTTTAAAATACTTTAACACACGTGGTACTTTATTGACACGACGCTATGTTTTTATTGACATTATGTTTTTTTTTTTTTTCGTGACATTTTAGTTGATATGGAGAGTGAAGATAGGAACAAAGGATAATGGCATGGAATCCAGTAATCTACGAGTCGTGAATGTTGGGCACCTCTAGCATTTATTTTTATTTTACTTTTGCTTGTCATACTAAATGAGTTGAATTTTTTTTTCAAATTTCTGCAATTAATTCCAACCTTATCCCTGCAATCAAGGAATTTCACCTTAAAACGAATTTTCTTTTTCTTTTGTTGACTGCAAAGAAACCGTCTATACGAACAAGAAAAACGAAAATACAAGGTAAGTGGCAAAAAAGCAAAACCCTCTTTAGACCATACTTTTCATTGTTAAATAAAATCCTATCGCAGGACTCAAATTCATCAAACTTTACTGAATTGTCAAATTTAATTCAATTTGATAAATTTATAGCCTTTGAATCGGGTATTCGAACTAAAAACATTGTAACCATACAAATCTGGAACTGGGATGAGTTGAATCTCATGTGACCAAATGGGTTATTAGTCATCTACTCTTTTTTTGGCGGTTAAAAACAGAACCTATTTCCAAATTCATAAAAACTCACGCATCAGAAAGGGGCAAAAATAAAGACCCAAAGTGCAGAACAGAGCAAAACAGAGTTGTCTTGTTAACACACGTATTACAAAGTACAAGCACCAAACCACATTATCATGAAAATTACACTAAAACCAGCCAAAATATGCATATAAAGCAGATCAAAGACCACACACAAAATTCCGATTTCCATCTTCTCACTGCTTGTTCGCAGCAAACTGATTACACAAAGCAAGAGCGTTGCTGGTAAGCTGCGCGACATTAACGACTCGGGTCCGAATTGACGACTTGATCTTCCCGTTCGAGGCCCCTCCGTCGAACCCATCGAGGCAAGTGTTCTCGTCCGTCAAGGCGGCGCTGGCCCATGTCTGCACATTGCTCATGTGCCAAACCAAGTCCGAGCCTTTGTACTTGTTCATGTCCTTCATCTCCTTGAGCGACTTCTGGAGCCTCTCAATGGAGTCCTGCATCTCCTCTATGCAGTCGTTGATCCCTTCGTACTCTCTCTTCTTCAAGTTCTTGAACTTGGCCAATTTAGTGACGAAAGTTCTTGTCGTTTGAGCTCCATCGACGGAGACCGATAGGGCGGTGAGGGCCATTTGGTGCGGGGTTTGGATCTTGGAGTAGACTCCAAGAGACTGGACGCAGAGTTGGGGGTACGTCGCGGCGCTGCAGGAGGACTTGACGTAGTTTGAGGCTTTGGAGGGGGTCTTAGGGAAAGCTGAAATGGAAGTAATGGCCGTGAAGAGGATGAGGATTGGGATTAAGAGAAGTAAGGTTTTGGCCATGGTTGTGAGATGGGAAATTTTGGAAGGAGAATTTTTTTTTTTTTTTTGGGAGTTTGGGAGGATGAGAATGAGAAGAGTGCGCATTTATAGAGCGATTGGAGTGGTTGGGGCGCGTGTTTGAGCTAATGGCCATGGGCGCAATGTGTGGCAATGCGATGACTGTGTATTGGGGTTGTACTAATTTATTTGTTTATTATTTTTGTGGGACTTTTGACCTTTGCAATTTGCACTATAAGGTATTAAGATATACCGACAAGGTTTTTTTTTTTTTTTTTTTTAAAAAGATAAAGGTTTTAATTTTAATTGTCATATATTATAAGAAATTGTTAGATTATTTATAAATTATTTTGATGTAATCTTGATCAAATTTAACATTTAAAATTATACACTATCAATAGATTACTTTATCGTAAAATGACATTTTACTCTTTTTTTTTTTTTTTGAAGTTTTTTATGGTGTATGTTCTATCGCTAGTATGTGTTACTCTAGCTTCGATAACACATGTTTTTAAATATTATATTTAATAGGTGTTTGGTAAACATGATTAAAGCCAACTTTTTTGTTATCAAATAGTGTAAAGCTTTTACATATTACAGTGTTTTAAACTAAAAAGTTAGTTCTAACCATGCTTACCAAGCATCTTATTATTTTTATCAAATTTACATCAAGATGAAAATTTACGTGAAGAGTACTCTAATAGATATTTTTCCATAGCTTAATCCTATCAAGCAATTCCAACATTCATTTTTTATTTTAATTTTTGTGGATTAAAAATATTATTTTTTTGGCTGTTGCTTGGATTTGGGCTTTCGAAAATGCGAAAAACGGGGGGCAAGATGAAAATCTTTGCTGAGTTTAATGGGACTTCGTGTGGGGCACATGAAATTGTCTCTTCAAGAATTAAAATAAATAAATAAAAATAAAAATAGTGCATTGACGTTTTGCTACCGACATAGCCGGGGACTAGTTTTTCGTTTGGACACCTTTTGTGATTAATTTAAGAGTGATAATTATAATAAACAAGGATATATAAGCCGGAAGTTCTGCTTACAAATGTGGGATCCACATTTAGCGTTTATTAAGGGGACAAAATTTTCAACCAAATTCGGTCAATTTTCACCAGAAGCGTGTTACGGACACGAAAGTTGAAATCAATCTTATCTTTTTCTTTTTCTTTTTCTTTTCTTTTGTTTTATTTTAATCACATTTGCTGAGGATCTTCTACGCTGGCAACCGGGTCTAATTGACAACAATCAAACTTTAGCTACTTATTCCACACTTTCTTGTTGAGATCTACTGGAATTAAGTTATGGTTTTGTAACCATAAAGGACCCCACATGTTCAAGACCAAAGATCGACTATTTGAACTTATGGGCATTCCTCTTTTTCTGCTTGTGTGTTAATACTAGACTTTAATTGTCATAATCTTAACTGGGCAAAAGTTGGGACTTCGTGATCTTTGCACTTGACTAACTTTTCGGCTTAGATATGACTTTTTTTATAAAATTTTTCTTAGAGAATATAAAAGCTTTTATTTTACATTTAGGAATAATAAAATTGGAGCTATTTAGAAATTAAGGGAAGCAATTGGATGTGCAAAAGTAGGGTAATTTGGCTTGTTAATCACGATGGATTAAGGAATGCATAAGAAAAACGACGTCAAAAAGAGATATGAAATCTTTAAAACAAAACTACGGAAAAAAGTAATGTGAAATGAAAGTGAACAAACGATATCGAGACGTCATGGAACCAGCTACCCCAGAAAACAAAAATGTTTTCACACGCAGTCAATAAATGAATGTATGCCCAACCCTAATTCTGGCCACACAAGCTCAACGAAAAACGTACAATATCTCCGTACAATAATAGCCTGTTTCCTTTGTGTTTTCAGGGCCAACAACCACTCACCTCAATTTTTCTCAGTTCCAAAACAATATATGCAATATTATTTGTAAATCTTGTAATCTTCATTTAAATTATTTTTAATGCAGATCAAGTAAAGCAAATAGATCTGTCACGCCAACAATCAATGTTTAGAGATGGAGCAAGAAAAATTAGTTATAAGGGAGGAATTACTTAATTCATGATACAGGATAAATAACAAAGCGTAGAATTTTACGAAAAAAACACAAATTTTATTAAATTTTATATACGAAATTAAAAAAGACAAAAAAAAAAAAGCTCAAGAGACTATCACCCACCCTCCTTTCGGTTCGCCCCTTGTAATATTGATGGACTGCAAATATATTTGGTTTGTGTTTCCACAATTTAATGTTTTAGGCCCTCTGCATTTAAAGCGTTACAGAGTAGAAATCCAACTCCTAATTAGTCCCAACAGCTTTACATGCGCATTTTCTTCATATGAGCATGCAATTCTCCAAGTTCCAGCTAAGTTACAGGTTCATACTGACATTAATATTAAATATTTGTTCTAGAGTTAGCTATTGTTAATAGATTGGGTGACCCACAACGCCGACCAGTGTAATTGACCTTGCTATAGGGGTAGGGGAATCATTCTTTGGGCAAAGTTAAAAAGAGTAAGACAAGGGTGATCGAGGGAAGATAAATGTGTAAATTAGGACGTTTTCTCGTCCAATACTTCTTGGGCAGCATATTTGGTGCGCAAGATTATTAACGGGGATTAGAGTAGCTTAAAGCTTAATATTTTGTTTGATGAAAAATTTAAACCATTAGATTGAATTAGACAAGCTCTTATTCAATCCATGCTTGAATCCCCTTTAAAAGAAGATTATGTAATCTCTTATTAAAGCATGGGATTAGACATAACCTTTGTACATTATGAAAATCTTCAAGGACCTCTTTGCAAAAATTTCATCAAATTATAATTTTTTAGAAAAGGAAGTATCAAAATAAAACTTTTATATAAAGAGAATAATTTTTAATATAAATATTTTTCCCTTTTAATTTTTGAAAATTATAATTTGACCCAAATTTTTAAAATAAAATTACAAAAAGGCCCCTATTCTAATAACACAACATCAGGGATTGGACTAGCTAATATTTTATCATATCATTTCCAATACAATCCAACCTAATCCTTTAAGACTATCATATCTGATGCTATTATATCCAATGCACTAAACAGGCCCTCAATTTATAATCAATAAATAAATTAGAGGCTTTGGAGCTCGATATTAAGTTCAAACTGCAATACTAACCCTTTAAATTAATATATATATATATATATATATGTGGCCTTATGGATCTTGTGGCTCTAGATGTCCTTATTTTTTGAATAGGATGAGGGGGAATGAAAATGTTATTACTTACCTATTGATTAATTAGGGTATCTGGAAGAAGAGTTCAAACTATACATAGTTGAAACGCACACTGTAGCACTTGAAAGTTTTATATTGTAGTAAATTTTTTACTTTATATTATTTGCACTTGAAATTATGTGGTTAAAACTACTCTTTCAAACATCCCTAGTCCTTGGACTCTTTCGAATCTCGGCTTGTTTGACGTGGGATATTTATTATTGTTCCCTTTGTTCGTTCTTCTATGTTTGCTCCGCCTAAGGTAAGTTGGTCTATTTCTTTTGGCTTTGGCTGGACTGCTTTTGTGTTTTATAGGCCCCTTGTGTGTTTCTCTTTTTCGGTTTTTATTTAAATAATTCTTAAAAAAACAGAAAAATTCATGTTCGAGCTAGTGAATATAAAATATGTATATATATCTTCACCTTGACAATATTTTTGTCTGATAGGTGATATCTCATCAATTTTGCCATTAATTTAAGTTCAATATATATTAAGCATATCACTAGTTATTCAATATAAGGTTTAGACATCGATAAATAGTAACCTAATAAGCCAACCTCCTAATTAATTAACGAAAGATTGCTATAATTTTCATTGGTTACAAACCACAAGAGTAGGTATTAAAAATTTGGAAGTAGATTAGAATCCATAACATTAGTTTTATTGATTACACATACTTTGAGGAATTATAATTAAAAAATTAGACTAGACGAATAATAATTACTTCAAGTCCAATTACATCAAGAACAAGGAATTAATTGTTAAATTAAGAGTGACAATTGCCCTCAGATCGCTGAAAGTTGTGGTAGATAAAAGACACGTTATTTTGAATTGAACTATATTCTTTTTTCTATTAAAAACAACAACAATCATAGAAATTGAGAGAGTGATTTGAACTTTTTTTTACGCTTTAAACTATTTTTTATTTAAATTTTATGAGAAAAACATTGTAACAAAAATTATTGGAACCATAAAAAATTGTAGAATGGATGCTAAATTATTTTAAGTAAAACAACACTCGTCGAAGGAGTTTCTATCACTTGCCACAGCAGAAGATGATGATTTGATACTTTGGAGTAGTGATTAGGATCCTCATCGAGGCAGCACAAAACTTTTGTTATTTTAAAATTAAATGAAGACAAAACCTACTAAAAAAAAAAAAGAAAAATGAATATTAATCCTTTGCGTAAAAAAAATAAAATAAAAAAACCATCGTACGTCTATGCTCAATGGGGGGCTGCAGCAGTCCCTCTTAAACTGTCATTGCACATTTGATTTCATGACTAGAAAATAGAGAAATAAAAGAACTATTATTGAGGTCAACATATCTAGAAGTATTAATTGAAGAAAATACCCCTATACAAGTTTAATTAATTGAATTTGCTAATTTTTTTCCAAGTGTTAATCAACAGTTGGCAGGCCTGTCTAGCTTCTTGTGTTAACGACACGTAATGCAATAGCTTTAAGAAAATGTAGAAGAGGAAAAAGAAAAGACATTATAATTGCTTATTATTAGTTTTTTTTCTTTTCTTCAAGAATTATGATTGCATTTAGTCTCACACAAAATCCTTAAATAATATAAAAGAGTACATAAGGTTACTATTCAAACGGTCCTCCAAAACAGTGCATTCCAAGTTTTTTTTTAGTTAAGTTTAGCCTTAAAAACGCTTTTTTTTAGAAGCCCTATCGTCTTTTATCTTACTCTCTCTCTTACAAGAATACAACCAAAAAATTGCTCGGCATCGCATCTTTTCTATGCTTCTTCTTCTTCGTTTTTCTTTCTCTTCCCGCTTCTCTTTTGTTTTTGAGGTATGCTTCTCTCCTCTTGTATTACATCAAGCTTTTTCCTTTTGGTCTTCACATTTTTCACATGATTTGATCAATAGCTAGAAGGAGACACTTGCTATAAAACACCCATTTTGGTCTCCCTCGAGTCACCGGAGAAAATAAATTCTTTTGATTTTTTGATTCTAACCCCAAAATTTGTGTCCTTATCTTGTTAGATATTTCACATGTGTCCTTAGGTTTTCTGGAATTTTTTTTCCTTTGCTGCTCCTTGACTGATTTTCATGGCTTTTTTATTTTCTTTCTTTTTTCTTCTCTTCTCCTCTTATTTTCACTATATTATGCTTCTCTATTTTAGGGATTTGAAAAGAAATCTAAAATCAAATCTCTCATTTTCCTCGTCTCCTATTTTCTTTTATTATAGCTTATATAACACATTTCTTTCTCAGGAATTCAGGGGAGGGATAAAATTGAAAAGGAGGAAGCTTTTATGTTTATCTGATCTTCTACCACCAACAAGATTGAGGCCTACCACAACTGCATTTCGATAACAAAGTCCCTTACTGTGTTTTGTAATATCATTTTACTTTTGTTATTTTCTTGGTATAGGTGTTTAAAAAAAATTAAATGAAAGATTGGGTTAAAGCGAAGCCAAAAAAAACTCTCCAGCTGCTTTGTTTTGTCTTATATAGTGCCGTTATTTTGTTGATTTGGCCAAAGAAATTTAGGTTTAATGTAGTTCTTATAAAAAAAAAAAAAAAGTAGTACAAAAGGAAATTTCCTTTTTTTTCCTTTTCTGTCTTTTACAATTATTGTCTGTCGACACAGAAAAAAAAAATGTTCTCGACAGTAGCTTGTGTATGTAACTATTTCGATTAGTTGAATTGAATTTTCTGGTATGTAGATATTTATGTTTGCATTAATTGTTGAGGTCAATCCGATTCCCTTTAACCTCTTTTTCTTCTTTACAAGAAACTTTTTTTTTTCTTTTACCTTTGAAGGAGTAAAAATATTCTTCAAAAACAGAAAGGAGTAGACATATGGTACTTTATACTACCAACAGCCAAAAAATAAATAAATGAAAAAATAAAATGGTTTCAAACATAGCCTAAAGGTAATACCATAATTAACGCACTTATGTTTCACTAATCATATATTAACTTCCCTTAAAAAAATATGCATTATGTCAACATTAGAATTGATCACGTAATAAAGTTCTACCCAGTTTTTTATGTTAATTACATCTTGATAAGAGTACTGATAACTTTTATTTTTTTAAAAAAATAATTTTAACCAAAAAAATAAAATGTGTTCGAATACCATGAAAGATCAGTACTTGACTTGATATAAGGGGCGAGTGTTAGGAGATTCTTTTTAAGATTTTTAAATATAAGAATTTACCTAACAATTATTCAAATTATGTGCATAAGTTTTTTGGTGAAATGCCAAAACAACAAATGGTTCACTCTTCTATATTTTGAGTGGAGGTGTGTGTTGCATTCTTTGTATTTTTCCCCACTTCTTCTAAGTTTTAGCTTAAGAAATCCTGTAGCCTTTTCATTTGATCTCCCCATCGATCTTCATTTTTTCTGCTTGGTTGAGTACTCTTGCTTGGTCACGCTCCTTGGATCTTTCACGAAGTTCATGATTAAAAAATTCAAGACTATACTGTGTACGGCTTGGCAAGGTGTCAAAAAAGTTGTATTTAGAAAGGCAAAATATTAAGTGGTCCCTTTTTGTTTTGTAAGTTTTTTAGCTATTTTCTTCCATGTACTATTTACTTTTTTTGTTTTTTGCTTTTGTGCCAAAAGATAACAATGATTTAATAATGTGCTATGTTTCTTTGTTAGCATAACCTTATTCAGTTGAGATTGTTTAGAGTCTTTTTTTTTTAAATGGGACCCTTTGTTAAGAATTCTTCTACTCAGATTTTAAATCACATCAAACATGTTTCATATGGTTCGGGTGTAGCTACAAGTTTATGCTGCAAGATCCAAAAGGTTAACTATTATTATTATTGAGTAAATATTTCTCCAACAAGAGCTATTACAAAATTTTCATGAAACTATAGATAAATACAATCAAATTGAATATTTATAATATAACAACGAACAATCTTCAACTCCTAAGCACAGTTTCTCGACAACAAGTTTAGTCTTTTTTTTTATCACTTTTTTCTTATAATATGATGAAGTCCTGTTACTGTTTCTCTTGCATCTTTCATTTTTAATAATGTGATTGGTGATGGTGGATGAGAAGTTAGCCTCAAGTGATATTTTTGGATCAACAATTGTCAATGAATGCAATAAAGATTCAAACGAACCAAGTGTATATACTATCGATTGAACTTGAGAACCAAAGCAAAGAGCAAAAACCACATATTATGATTATCAAGAGCCAGGAATTGCTGTCAACAGTAAGGATTACTATGAAAGTTGTACTCTTTAGTTTTCTTGTTTCCTTTTTCATAGTTGAATTCATCATATTTTGTCTGCAACTTTTCAGATAGTCTCTACGCATTGAAACATACTATTACTGAATTTCTTTGATTTCAATGTTTCTTTGAAAGCTGACTTTATTTAAATTCTTAATGTAGTCCTGCTTGACTGGCTAAGATAATGCATTAGCTAAGTGAAGTTATAAATAGAGTAGCGAAAAAGGACTAAGCATTTATAGTTCAAGGCCAGCATAATTTCTTATTTATGGTATACCAGGTGCAAGTTCCAAGTAATAAGGCTTGATACTCGATTTCATCACCCAAATGCAGGCATCAGCAATCACTAATCATTTTTATGTAATTGGCAGGTCAAGAATGTGATAGAGAAGTTGAATAACAATTATCACATTATTTGTCAAACCTATTACTAATTTGACATTAAACTCACTAACTATTACAATATTACATTACTACCTATAAGAGTATAATTATCCGAATTCTGTTTGGTCCAACTTGAAAAGCTTGCGGTGCGACATAAGCGGTGGAGCTATAATTATGTAATGATATAGCTTTAAGCTTTGTGTAGATATTACTTTATCGTTTTTATTTGCTTTCCAAGGAAAAATTTGTAGTAAATAGTTTACTTTGGCTTAGAGACTAGATTGAAGAGTCACGTTGCAAAGATTGGTTACTCTGTTTTGTTGCTTAACAGTAGATCGTAGAGAGATTTACATAGAATGCCCCTCACACGGCACCCCTTATTAAAACTGTCCTCTCCTTTTCTTTTTTAATAATTCTACTTTGTTATTTACTCTTTTTCTCTTGTCTTGCTAACAAAAAAATCTAATAGAAGAACCTAGCGGGTTCTCTTGTGAGGGAATAAGAAGAGAGAGTAACTTAGACTGTAAATAAACCATTAATTTTAATAAAAGAGTAGTTTTAATAAATGGTTTGTTGAAGGGCATTTTAATAAATTGGGGCATTGGGATTTTTGTAAGTTACCCTTGATTATAAGATCACATCAAGGCCCTAATGCAAGGGTTGGTCAATATAATTTTGGAGATATGTTAAATGGGTATAGCTTAGATCATGTTGGAGAATGAAAAAGCTCTCCATCATATTTAGTGCTCCCATTACCCACAAGTTTTTGTAACTTGTTCTTCCTAGCATCTTGAATATCAAGTAATATTTTTTGTTCTAGTTTTTTCCTGCATACTTTTTTTTTTTTTTTTTGTATTTTACATTATAAGAATTTAAGCATAGCTTAATGCATGCAACGCATGAGACCACAGGACCAAACTAGTAAAATGATAAAAACAATGACAGTGGTGATAAATATTGCTTAAAATAGTGATCACAACAAAAGGAGAATAAAGAAACAAGAAGGGGATATGACGTACACGTTAACACAACTGAAAAATACGTGATTTCGTTCTTAAATATAAAACCTATTCGTCTAAGCATGTTCCGATGATTTCTTAATTATAAAGTCATTGGCCGTTGTTAATTTGCGCCTAAACTATATGCTTCACAAGTTAGACTCCTAAACATATATAGACACTTTTATCATTCTGTAATGGAAATATGTTTTGCCTTGTATCAAGTAGGTATGATGTCTAATACATGTCATCTTATACCAAAACATGTCATAAATTAGAAGGAACAAAATTACTTGAAGATAAGAGCATTAAAATAAATTTTTGTTTTATTTTTTTGGTTAATTGAAAGATGTAAGCATTGCCCTATATGTATGTATTTATATGTGTGTGTGTGTGTGTGTGTGTGTATATATATATGAGTTCATTTGAAAAGAAACGAGAACTAAATAAGTCCTTATTTGTTTTCCTCCTTTTTTTATTATTGGGAAAAAAAAAATGCTACTAAGTTCCATCCACGTACTCAGCGATCAGGTGGAGTTTGCTTTTATATAATTAATAAACGTCATCCCAGGCTTTAAAAATACAATAATGCCAAAATATTTATCTTTTTGCAGAGGAATTAATAATAATCAAGAACCACGTTTTTAGAACTTTATGGTATATTTTTTGATAAATCATCAAGAGTGTCATTGTAGTGATTGAGATGTTTTATTTAACTTAATTTGTCTATGCCAATCCTGTCAAATTATACATGTTAGAGGGGAAAAATAAATAAGTAAAGATATTAATTATGCTAACAACAACTATTAATCAATTGATTGATATATATTTGTTCATATACACACACACACTAGACGGATCATTTGAGAACTATATGAGCAATTTACAGGTATTAAAAAAAAATTCAAAACTGAAGATATTTATTAGTAAGGAAATATATGTATGACGATATTTTCTAAAAAGAAATGATCCTTAAAGATTTCACTTGGAAAACAAATGCACTTTTTGGCTTCATATGTAAACTTTTCATTTTATTTTTTAAAAAGAAAGAATAAGTGCAATATTGTACACGATATAGTTAGAATGATCTCATATTCGAAATTAGGTAACAGTTGGGTATTTTTATTTTATTTTTTAATGCACTAAAGTTGGGGAAATTGTATATCATTTTTTCTTTTAGAGACTGAAGGGTTGTAATTAAATATAAGGTTGTCTTCACTGATCTGTTCTTTCTCGCTACAAGTGCAAGATTGACTTTAATTCGGCACTGGTTCTGTTACATCAATGAAGCACTACTAATTATTTTTAGTTCATTAATATGCTTCCTTCATTATTTAATCTTTTCATGGTTTCCATTGTTTGCACATCACTTTATTTGAAACTGAAAGAATATGTATATATATATATATATATATATATATATATATATATTAATATGTGCAATGGAATTTTGCTTACTACTGCGGTCTGAGACAACAAGGGCTGAAACTAACATGAAGAGTTGAAGAACAAGTTTAATAAGCCTCCTCAACTATAGCATATGCAAAAATAATATATAAGAACGGGAATTCTATGCCGGTAGTGTTTTGTTTTGAACTATTAAATTTATACTAGTTTTTGTGATTTTTACGTATTTTTCTATTATTTTGACTAGAATTAACGTTTAGAGAAGCATTCTCGATGAGGATGTTCCACTTTCCCCCCTTTTTTATGGTGACAGCCTATAGCCACAAGATTGACTTTGTTTTGCAGTGCTGCTGCCACAAATTTGAAAGTTGGGTCTCAACCAATTGCTGGTACCATCGTTGAAGCACCAAAAATGACTTACAGTTAATATTCATCTGCCTTCCTTTATTTAAATTCCATGGTTGCATATGGTTTGAGAGCATAAAGAAAGCGACAATCAAATTGCATAATATAATTGGATCAATATGCACAATTGAATGGAGAGACTTTCATGATGAGTAAAACAATTTTTTTCCCCTCTGTTGGACTTTACATGTGATAAGGGGGAAAAAATACGCAACAACAACAACAACTAATTTTTTGACACAAAATCTTAATCGTACATACAAGACTATGAGTCCAATCCTCTTTCAACCATCATCATCCTCACCCTCTCCACATCCTCCAATCTGTTTGCATTGCCATAAATCTTCATCAAAAGCTCGAAATTATGTTCGTTGTCGGGTTCCAACTCGAAAAGTCTCTCGGCAGCAATTTCTCCTATTTGTACCTTGTTGTGAATGTAACAAGCATACAGCAAAGCCCCCCACACAGTTGGACCAGCCTCAAACTCCATTTGCTCCATTATCACACCATAAGCCTCTTTGATAAGTCCCGCCCTACCGTAAAGATTCACCATACAACCATAATGTTCCATGATTGGCCTTATTCCATACTTGTCTCTCATGCAAAAGAATAGCTTCTCCCCAACATTCACTAAGCCCAAATGGGCACAAGTTGAAAGTAATGACACAAAGGTAATACCATCTGGAAAAGCACCGGCTGTTCTCTCCATTTCCTCAAAATATACGAGCACTTTCGGGTCTTTAGAATGCGCAGAAATGATGGAATTCCATGACACGACGTCCCTGTCAGGCATTTGATCGAACAGCCAACGTGCTCGTTGCAACTCCCCGCGATTGGAGTAGAGAACAATTAAGGAATTAGCAATGGACAAGTTCCACTCAATCTCTTGCCGAATTGCCCATCCATGGATTTGAAGCCCAAGACTCAACGATGTTACCCTGCTTAGAATGGCAGATACAGCAACCGAATCCGGCTGATACCCTTCTCGGAGCATTCCGCGAAAGATATCCCAAGCCTCAATCAAAAGCCCGTGGTGAATGTAGCTGGTCAGCATCGAATTCCAAGAGATCAAGTCCCGAATACTAATATTATCAAAGACCCTACGAGCCTTCACAATGTCACCACACTTGGCATACATGTCTACCAAAGCGTTGAGGACAAACCCGTCGTTCCAAAAACCCGAACGCACTATATGTCGATGAACCGCCATCCCAATGTGAACCGAACCAAGGCCTCCACAAGCTTTCAACACGCGGGGGAAAGTGAACCGATCGGGCACAACTCCCTCCTCCTCCATTTGGAAGTACAGAGCCAGTGCATCTTCATGCTGGCCGAGCTCGGCATACCCCGAGATGAGCGAATTCCATGCAAATGCGAACTTGTCCCTCTTCGACATTTGATCAAACACGTCGTGGGCATCGTCAACTCGCCCAAACAAAGCGTACAACCTAAGTAACTTTGACGAGAGTCCGACGTTTCTCCGAAGGAGGGCTGCAGGGATAAGGTGGTGAATTCGGACGCCATGGCGGAGAGACTGTAACTCGTAGCTTGTTTCCAAAAGAGAAGCGAAGATTTCAACCTCAATTTCTATGCCTTTTTCAAGCGACGCTTCGATGTCATAGACGACAGCATCAAGGGCTTCGAGTTTGGTTTGGGAGTAGGGTTTTTGGGGGATGAGGAGTGGAGTGGGATATGATTTTGGGAATGACAAGGACGTAGTTTTGTTGTTTTTGTTTTGGTTAAGCTTCTGTTGGGACTGTTTTACTTTTTGTTTCTGTTTCTGTTTCTGTTTCTTGCTTTTGGCGCAGTGGATTTTCACTCTCGTGTGGAAACAAGTCGATGGTGCCAAGATAGTCACCATCTCTCAGCTTTTAGAATATTGTGAGACATGCAGGAGAAATGGAGGAAGGGATAAAGAGTGCACGTTTTGATTCCTTTAGACCTGGTTTTTTTTTTCCTACAAATTTGACAATTAAAAGGCAGATATTCATCAGTAAAAAAATTCTCTAATTATTCACGATTATGATACTTTTCGGTATAAAAAGGTGTGAGGAGAAGTGACAAACCGTAGTTATTTCTGAGCATGGTCAAAGAGACATCTACATGATAAAAATTGTTCATATTGAGCTATCACTAGGAAGCGTGCAACCTCAACCCTATTGAATAATTAATAAATATTGAACTAAGAGGTTTAAAATAGTCTCAAACACTTTCCATAGAACTCGATCAAACAACATGGGACTAATTTTGTAATATGTTCACTAAATAATATAATTGCATATTTTGCATTGAATTTCTCTTAAATTGTTTCGTCATTAATGAAAATAGATTACTTTCCCTTGGAACCCACATGGAATATGACCTTTTGTTTTTATGTGCAGTAGAAATGAAATGCTACTACTTTTTTTTTTCTTATCTTTTTTTTTTAATTTTGCACAATACATTATGCTTCCTGATAATGTACCATCAAGTAGACAATGCAAAAGATTGCCACCCTGCTTAGACAATATATATATATATATATATGCTTTCCAGGGTCGCCATACTCCTAGGAGGATTCTCCATTCCAATCCTTGAGAACCTTGGAACATGCTGACTAAACCTCTTGTCAACTTCTCCAAAGAAGAGGCAGCTTCACAATAACAAAATCACTTCCATGCCTTTTTTTTTTAGCTCACATGACTTATTTTATCGCCTGCTCCAAAGAGAGAAATAGACGCGTTCAGTGGTTTTCTAAAAATAAATAAATAAATAAAACTGCAGTAACTTGCGGAATCAAGATTAGTTTTCACAAAATCAATGTTATTACACTAATCAAAGCTTCTTTAGCTTGAATAAGAGCGCTGGAATGCCAACAAGAAAACGCACCTCGCATCCCGCAAAAATCGGGCGAACTTGTTCAAATATTTCATCTACGGTTCCCACTGCGTTGATCTGCACATGCAGGAGCTTCTATTACTACAGTAGCTACACTCATAATCTTGTAATAGACAGAAGAGAACAAAGGTACATGCAAATTGACCTTAACTCCTGATGTTAGAAAAATGTATGCGAAAAAAAAACACCTCCTCTCAAGAACCTGATAAAGAAGCCACCTCTTGTAGTAACAAGAGAATCTATTTCCAATCCTTGAATATGCCGTACAATAAAAATATACCTTAAAAAACTTTCCCTTTCTCTGAATAGTAATTGATGACAGGAAGGTTTAAGGCTTCAAACACTTTCAGGCGTTTCTTTATGGTTTCAATGTTGTCATCAACTCTTCCCTGCAAGACAAAGCATCATGTTCTAGTTAATGACGAACAATGATACTCAACCACCAAAAAAAAAAAAAAAAAACCCCTTAAATTATATTAACACTAAAAGATTATATAATAACAAGAACCTGATTGCGACTTAGCACCCGCTTCACCATCTCTTCTTCAGGGCATTCAAAGAAAAGCACCACGTTTGGTTCTGCTCCGACCTGCAATAAATCCAGAATGTTCTATTCGAATCTCCCAATTAGAATTTTCATCCGACCTGTTATATTTTCCATTTTATATATTTTATGTCCTGTTAATTTTCTGCGAAGTGCACTGACATATAAAATCATGTTCCAAACGCAAAGATACCAAAATAAGACGAAAATTCAAGCTTTCCTTTAACCAGATTTAAAGGAAGTACAGAATGAAACTTGCAATTTTTTCAAGTGCTATGCGGTTCTCCTCGCTTGGAGGGAAGCCATCAATGAGAAATTTACTATTGTCACTTAATTCCATCTCTTTCTGAATCAGTTTGACTGTAACTTTTGAGGGAACAATTTTTCCTTATCTGCCAGTTTTTAGAATCATGGATCTGAAATCATAGTTTTGAGATTTTAGAGGAACACAGATTTTCCAATCAGACAAAACCAATAAGAATGAGTAATGAAACTACCCGTATTCACTCTCAGAACCTATTTCCCTCCTAAGCAGATCTCCTGCGCTCAGATGTTTGAATCCAAAGGTCTCAACGATCTTCGCACATTGCGTAACTGTTCCACTCCCAGGACTGCCTAAGAGCGCAGGAGAGAATCAGATGATCATGCAAACAGTAGCTACAAAGAACGGTCGGTCACCCAAATCTTGTTTCTTATTCCCGAATCCCTTGCAAAATTTGATAAAATTATTTCTCATCATAAAAGCAAAACATCCATTAGTCTTAACAAATTTCCAGGAATTGCTTTTCTACCACATTTGAGTTTGTGATCCTGCACGCAAACTGAAATGTTGTGTCTTTGAATTTCTGTCTTTGAGAATGAGTTAAAAGAAACATAAATAAAAAAATGAAGGAAAATTGAAGATTCAATAATGTGAGTAAAACTTTTACCTAGGACAAAAGTTATGAATGGCTCTGCCTGAAAATCAACAAAAAGAAGGACAACATTAAGAAGTCATCAAATTGTATACATCATCATAAATTAACTTTCCAAACTAAAATAAAGGGCACAAAAATAAAGCAGAAAAATTTAGAAATGGGTCTCAACATTTTCAGATCCATAAACAAAACATAAAAATGAAAATAGGTTAAATTCATCAAACTAAATTCAGCTATATGGTACCTGTGTAGCTGTCTTTGTGATAAACATCTCCCACAATTTGAATGTACATGCTTCAGTAAGGAAAGAAAAACAACAAAAACACAAAAACGGTACAGGTTTTGAAATTTGATAATCCTAGGAAAAAGTTGTTTTTCCAAGGACGAAATCAGCCTCGGGGAGAGAGTGAAGCCATGCGCCTCCACATGTGCAAACACAAACACTTACGACATAATTAATAAACGTGCAAACACAAACACAATATAACTCAATTAACTAAAAATTAAAAAAATAAAAAAACTAATAAAAAAATTAACAAAAACACAATATCTAATTGATACTAACCAACATGATTAAAAAAATTTATGATATAATTTTTTTACCATATAAACTGTATTTTTCCCCCAATCTTTTTGTAAGCCAAGATTGGAGAAAAATTATTTTAAAACCATAAACACTTTCATCGGCATTGCATGAGAAGGAAAGAAAGTGATAGTGTTTATATAGAGAACTTTAGAGAAAGACTCTCGTTTCCTTTCAATGTAGGACTTTTAAAAGCTGAACGTTTCAAAAGCATAAAAGCATAATAAATAAATTAAAAGTCATCATTTGACATCAAACATTCATTTAGCATGGTGGTAAAAACCATAAAATTCTTTTATTTTATGTTTCAATTTTTAAGTTTAAATGCACTACGTTTAATTAAACGTGTTAAATCGGCACGTTTAATTAAATGTGTTAAACATACTAGCACGAATCCAGCGTATTTATTTTTGTGTTATTCATGCTAACCCATTATGGTCCAATTAATATACGTACAGTCCAAACTCGTTTATCTCGTGTTGCGGAGACAAAAACAAGAAGAAAAGAAAGAGAGAACAGAGAAGAAAAAATTATAATATATGAGGAAATTATTGTTATGAAATTAAATTATAACATAATATTTAAAATATTTTAAAAATATCTTCAATAATATAGTAATTATTTTAATGATATTATATATTACACTATATAATTATATAATAATAATTTTAATGATATCATTTTAAGATATTTGTAAAATTTTTACAAATTAGAGTTATATTTTAATTCAATAAACATAATTAGGCTAGTTGTCTCATTGACCCCAAAAACAAACCGTTATTGGATTGTGTTCAAGGGCCCTGGTTTGGATATCTATTTGTGGCCCACAAATAAATGGAGCCCATTTAGGATCTAGTAGGATCTTTAATTTTTGCAAGCCCATTTGTGACCAAGAAAATAAAAGGTCACACAAAGAGAAAATTACATGGTATCTTATGCCACAATTTTAAAAATTGTGTTTGTGTATACCACATTTAAAAAATATTATGCCATATTATCATTTGTAATGGATATTAATTTATGCTACAAATAAATATGTGTGACATTTATAAAAAGTAAATTTTAAAAGATGATATTTTTGAAAATTCCCTTTACATAAACATAGGCTATGAAGATTATGTGAGCATGCCAAAAACTCCACCTAATTATTATTGTTGTTATATGCATAGACCAATGGTAATTCTTTATCTAAGTCCACCTCAAGAGGAGGAACTTGAATCCTTCAATCCTCATGTGTTAAAAGAAAGAGAGAGAGAGATTTATGACACGACTTATTTCGTGTTAAGATTTTAGGCAATTCTAAACATCTCGACCAGGCTACAGCCGGCCCTCTCAGTGGGATGCGCCCCACCAGGTGGGTCCCACAAAAAGTTTTTCTAAGATTTTTGTTATTTCGATAGTTTTTTCCATTTTGACTAACCATGGAAATGACTAATTTATCTTTCATTTGATTTCGTCTCTCTCTTGCTCCGCCACCACTATCCCCAAAGGCGTTGGGTGTCAGATAGACAGCATGCCAAAGCTCATGAAGAGTGGCGTGCAACCAAAGCTTATTGAATTTCGCTCATATCATCCTCAACTCGCACGACTCCGTCAACATTGTATTCACTTGAGATCTATAGCTATACGCTGAGGCTAGTTGGATCCGTCATGGTTTCATGACAAGAATATGGAGGTTTGGAATATGCGTTTTTTTGTAATTCCTCCACGCTATATAATCATAAGGTGTTTTTGATAATATATGTTTCAACCAAAAAGTTTTATGTGAACCAGTTTTAATTACTGTTGAGTATGGTTCACTGATTCAGCACAAAAACCAAGGGACACATGGCGTGACTAGACGAAACAGGTGGAGGCTAGGCCAAGTCAGATTTCACTTAAGAAGCGGTTGTATCATTGTTCTTAATTAGGGGTATATTTGTAATTGTACATAGACCTATAAATAAGGGTCGTGTAGAGATAGGTAGATTAACCGGTTGTTCGGGTTGAATGGTGAGAACCACGGTTTCCACCATAAACTCAGTTATGAACAGTGTAAAATTCTCACATGCTACAATAACAATAAAAAAATATTGCTACAGTATAAAGCTCTCACATGTTATAGTAAAAGTGGTTCTAATCAACGGTGTCCATCACCCTTCTAAGAAAAAGAAGCTGTCTAAGACTATGATCTTGTACTGGAAATAAAAAGAGTAGTTGGGGAACTTTGTGGGGAAAATTTCTTTAGGCTGGAAATCGTATGTTTGGGAAGAGAAGAAGAGAAAGGTCTTCTGTGATCATTATTTATTATAGGGTATTGATCTTTTGGGAGGGAAAAGTGGATATAGGACATTCGGTCCAACCATTATAAATTTTTTGTCTCGCTTTGATTTTTTTTTTTTCTTTTTGTTTTCTTGAATCTTTGTGCTCGATAATTCGTTGTTAATTGGTTGGAGCATGATCTAGGTTTAATTTTTATCTCAAAAAATTCCCAGAGTGTTTTCAGTTCTTGGTTTAAACCTATGTTTTCAAATAAGTTCCAAGTAATTTTTAAAGTACTAATTTTTAACTTTTCAATGAAAAAATAGATAGAGCTTCGAAAGGTATAAGATATAACCAATTACTAGTTACACCGATGCTTTCTCAATAAAGAAAATAGAAGAAAAAAAGAAAGAAAGAAAACCAATGCTCTAATTGGAGTTTGTATTTCGTGTCTTGGAAAGGTGTTAGACATTTCAGATAGAAAAAATAAAAATAAATACAAAGGCATTCATTATCACTTCTCATTATTTATTATTTTTCTTTTCTTCTATAAAGCCGTCAAATAGGGCCGTTCAAAAAATCCGTTACCAAACCGGTATTTTTTTTTTTAATTTTAGACAGTTTGGATTGTTTTTTATATAATATGTGGTTTGGTTAGTGGTTTGAACTCCTAAACTGCCCACCAAACCATCTACTAAACCGCCATATTATATAATTTTTATATTTAAAATATTTTTTATATAAGAATTTTTATTGTTTTTTAATTTTTTTATTGGTCGTTACAAGAAACTCTATCTATATATGATGCACCTTTTTATACTCTATAATTACACTTTTTCTAATCATTTATCATCAATATAAAAAAAAAAATTAAAGAACCAAAATATACAACTAACACAAACTCATAGAATGAAACCCTAGCCTCCCCCATCCAATGACTAACATCTTTTCTTCGGATAGCCGCCAGCCCACTCGCCATGATGTCACTATCATGTCACCTCTCTCCATCGCTAACCTAACTCACCATAGCATCAATTAAAGATATTAGTAGAAGAAAAGGTTTATCGACATCGGTGGAAAGTTTCAATTGAAATTTAAAATTTAATTGTGTTATCTTATGTTATTTAGTTGTATTTTTCACTTTTTAGTTTGGTTTTTGGTTTGTACTAGAGCTTTAAATGGTAAACTTTTAGACATTTTATAATTTTTGTTAAATATTAAAAAAATTAATCTTAACATAAATTGTCTAAATCAAACCGTTTATGCATGATTTGGTTTGGTTTTATGAAAAATATCAAACCGCCTAAACTTCCTAAAAATAATTTTTTTTTGGTTTGGTCAGCGATTAAAAAACACCCAAACCGTCTATAAATACCCCTACTTCTAAAGGATCTTATTAGGGACTCGGACACGATACAATGACACGATACGAAAACGACACAAGATAAACAGGTTTGGACCGCACGTTTATTAATTGTGCCATAAATAGGTTGGTACGAATAATACGAAAATAAACGGACTGGATTCGTGCTAACACGCCTTAACACGTTTAATTAAACGGGCCGTAAACATATTAACACGGCACGACACGACCTGCCCATTTATAGCACATTTAAACTTAAAAATAAAATATTTGAAATATTTATAGTAGGTTACTATTAATTAGATATTGTGTTTTTGTTAATTTTCTTTATTGGCTTTTTAAAAAAATTAAAATTTTTTAATTTTTTTTTAATTTTTAGTTAATTGGGTCATAAACGTGTTATATGCGTGTTGTTATCATGTCAACCCGTCACAGCACGTTTAATAATTGTGTTAACCGTGTCGTGCCATGTTACATGTGCCATAGGCATGTCGTGTTCGTGTTTGTATTTCTGGCACGTTTATTAATTGTGTCGTGTTCATGTTCGGACTAAAAGTGTCGTGCTGTAAACGTGCCGACACGAACACAGCATGAATACGATTATTGCCACCCGTAGATCTTATTCGTTAAGAAGCTAGATAGATACTGATACAGTATTGTTTGAAAAAAAAAATTTGTTGTAAATGAAAACACTATGATTATTAAATGAAAAATTATCCGTTAGTCTAACATCAATCATCGTTCACTTATTATTCGGAATAATAACTTTATAGTACTGAAATAAATAAATAAATAAATAAAACACTTGTTAAAATGCTTTGCTTCATTTATATTCTTACATATAATTATGACAAAGACATCGTTGAAAATTCATGTTAGCGTCAAATCATGCTCAAATCAAAAGCATTTGAACAAATGTATGTATTGTTACATTCCACCAATGAAATTGAAACCGAACATTAAAACCACTTAAGAATATGTTGTTTGCCTTGAACCATTTTGATCTTAAGATGAAATTTTGTCGGCCAAGTGGGTCTCACTTAATCCGAGCAGTTGCACGCGAGAATTGAAGGTAATTGTGTTGTTGTTGAAACTGGGGAGATTGCATGGCAAAAGACTAAAAGAGGTTGCTGCCTTTGCACTCCATCACTCCAAATGACAATATTTTTTTTTTTTAAAAAAAGTTGATTTGCTTATTCTCCCTCCCCCACCAAACGCACCCCCTTAAGTTCAAAACAACTTTTAATTGAACTTAACACACATTTTCAATGAAACACATTATTACTTAAATTATATTTTATTTTTTGGCTTTCTTATGTCCGGAAATGTTGTCTCTAATGACGATAACTCAAGTCACGCATTACATCATTAATTTTATTATCATAATAGTAGTATTATTAATTCTCTATGATGTAACATTTTGACTACGTATGTTTTGAGAAATACTAAATTTCTCTAAGATTGGAAGTACTATTTCACATTGCTCGTCGAAATATCAAGATAAGGAGCCAAGTATACAAGAAATTAATTCACCAACAAAATATTTATGAAATTGGTTAGTTAATCGGAAACCATGAAGTTATGCATTAAGCCTGCCACTAGGGCCTTGCTAGCTTAACTTTTTTATTCAATGGTCTTGATTAGAGTGCTCCGTGATATTGTAGCTATTTTCACACCATATAATACATTGTCAAGTTTTGTTGCCTTAACGAATTATTACCCTATATAAAAAAGATTACGATGGTTATTAGAGAAGTAAGAAAAAATATAAAGAGTTTAATAATGCACGATTTTCTCTTGTAGTCTTCTTCTTTATTATTGTGATTTTTTTATGGTAAAAGTGTGTTAAAGATTTCAGATTGAATTCACTCAAACTTATCAACACCTGATAAATCTTCCTAAGAGTCAGCTAACCGTTTGACGTCTCCTATTTGGTGCACTAGACTAATTTGAATTTGAATTCAAACTAAATTCTTTAACAAAACTTAACACTTATATTGAAGATAAATTATTATATATTTACGTGTTTGAGTTTGGCACTTTTTTTTTCTTCTACGTTTTATTTACTCTCGGTAATACAAAAGAAAGAAGGAGGATTTCTAATTCTTAACCTATACAATATCAAATATATACGTATAACAACATAGTATATATATATCTATGGCCAGGAACCAAAGTTGAAGTGTGAGCTGGCCGGGCCCATGGAAGTTTAGCCCAAAGAATAATAAGCTAAACTGGAAAACTAGAAAGACTCATTTGCTTTATAGAACATACGTATAGTTTATAGATACGAGAGGCAAAAGATTGAGGTGTCATTGCAATAATTTCTTGAAAGTTCTTTTTTTTTTTTTTTTCTTTATTAGTAGAATGATTTCTTCGAAGTAATTATAGCCAATAGAAGGAAGCTTTGTGTGGTTATAGACGTCGATGTGGGGGAGATTGAACACTATTAGCGGCATTTCTAGCCGTTTTGGAGAGGAGTAGTGGGGCCGATGATATAGATGATGAAATGCTTAAGTAAGAATGACATATATATATATATATATATATATTGTGTGTGTGTGTGTGTGTGTGTGTGTGTGTGTGTATCTAAGAAATGAACTATTGTGATTGTGAGAATAAAAGGGTATAAAATTATTATGGAAGATTTTGCATATTTTAATTACATGCTTACATGTAGGTTTTTAATTGGTTGCTTCAAATTTTTTTTTTTTTTTTTGGCCATGATCCAGGAACCCCCACACACGATCCATGTGGAATACATAATTAACGTAGCCACGACCAGAACAATCTTAGGTCCCAGATACCTTTCAAGTACTTACGGCGGACCACACTTCTTTTCTTTTCTTTTCTTTTTTAAGGAAAAAAAAAAGTTACAGAAATATTATATACATATACACATATGTGTATATATGATCGTTACACGTATTTTAATGTATAAATATACAGTGAGGGAGTTCTAAAAAATATATACGGAGCTAGAAATTTTGTTTCAATAAAGACATTGTGGAAAATTATAGAGAGAATATTTTATTAATCGGACACATTGTTATATATTTTTATTTTTAAGTTGAGGTACAGTTGCAACTTTTTTTAAAATAACGACACAACAATATTTTTAAATTATTTAATGGGATGCAATTTTTACAAAATAAAGATGTGTCTAAAATTTTTAAAAAAAATTTTAGGCAAAAATTCAAATTTCAAAAATTATTGAGGACACATTCCCCACTCAATATAAGGTGCCTCCACCCTGTGTTATATATATATATATATATATATATATATATATATATATATATATATATGACAACCATATATATACATATGAGCTACTCATATTCTTTGCCTCTCTCAACTCCAAGAGCGCGTGAAGCAGTCCTAGTGAAACTTTGAATGAAATAATGCATCAAAACATGGAATAGAACATAGTCATTTTCTTGCGATGATCAAAACCCAAATAGAATGATACTAAATAAGAGCCTTTTTGTAGGGCTATGCATGCGCTTTGATCAGGATCAAATATTGCAGAGTCCCCCGTGAAATAGATTCTACGAATTAATTTTCAATTTCTTGTTAATCGCCTTCGATTACTTGTATCAATTTATTTTGTCCCCCCTTCAAGTAGTGTCTTCTAAGCAAACAATTAATTTTGAGTATATGGTCCTAATTATGTTGGGGTATAGAGATAACGATTAATAATGGCTCAAAGTTTGATTGTCTAGTTACTATATTCATACATATTATGTAGAAAAAGGCTTCAAGAGGAAAGCAAATATTTTAATATTAGAAGCATATTAAAGAAACAATGTTAAAAAGACATAACTCGATTAATGTCGTTCATGCCAAATGAAAAAAGATTGTTTTAAAAAAAAAAAAGAGACTATAATTATTGGTCAGCTTGTAAGGTGAAATTAAACATTTGTTTGATATATCGGTTGAAACCAATAAATCGTATAAGATTTTTAGCAGCTACATTAAAAAAACAAAAAATTATTACCATGTTAGGCTCTCATATGCTACAGTTTCAAACCAATATTTCTAATTCTAATGGCTCTTCCAAACACCCTTTTAATTTTACAAACAAAAAATGTGAACAAAACCCACATGATTAAAACGACATCGTTCACAAGGAGAAAGAAATCAGTATACTACGTAGCTAGTGGAGGATTTTATGAGTAATATATTATACCTTTTCTACGTAACTTATAATCAATCGATTGGGCAAATAGCAACTGTCAATTTTTATTTTCTTTTGGCCCATGACTTGGAAATGTCACACACGACCAGTGATGCAAGCGTGTGACAACACAAGTAGTAGTAGTATAATCTCAACCTCTTACACACATAAAGGGTGAAGTAAAGACCACTTTTATATAAAGATGGGTGCGAGGGTGCTTCTGGGTCTATTGTGGGTTGTTGAGAGCGTTTTGTTTTGTGGCAAAAACTAGCGATCATACCCTCTCCATAAACAAACAAAAAGACTTTATTGTGGCACAATAGTAGGGATGGGAAGGCAACCCTGTTGTGACAAACTTGGTGTGAAGAAAGGACCATGGACGGCCGAGGAAGACAAGAAATTGGTCAATTTCATCCTCACCCACGGCCAATGCTGCTGGCGGGCTGTCCCGAAGCTCGCAGGCCTCCGCCGTTGCGGCAAGAGTTGCCGCCTCCGGTGGACTAATTACCTCCGCCCCGACTTGAAGCGCGGCCTCCTTAATGAAGCTGAAGAACAACTTGTTATTGACCTCCATGCCCGTCTTGGCAATAGGTAATTTTTTTTCACTCTTCTCTACTTTATTTTTTTTAAAATAAAATAAGTGGACAAATAGTTATAATTAAGAATCTAAATATTAAAGGTCAATGAGTTGATACTATATATCGATCATGTTTAGCCTTGAATTGTAGATAATTTTATGATTTTATGTTATTTCTTTTCCTTTTCCATTTTTGTTGCAACTTTTAGGTGGTCCAAAATTGCTGCCAAATTGCCCGGAAGAACAGACAATGAAATTAAGAATCACTGGAATACTCACATCAAGAAAAAGCTCATTAAGATGGGAATTGATCCAGTTACACATGAACCTCTCAAGGATCAAAATGAAAAATGCAGCACTGCTAGTACGCCACAAGATGATCATGATCAAAAGCCTTTTGCAGCTAATTCTAATTCTAATCAGCATGAGATCACGGTCATAGCAGAAGACAATGATCATGTTATGCTTGGCACTAATTCCAATGTCGACACCTCCAACATAAGCATCCAAACCGAAAAGTGCTCCCAGCCGTCAATGGATCCAAAGAGCTACGTTGACCCATTGATGAATTACTGGTTATCAGAGAACTTTCCGGAAGATTCGCCATGGGATTTTCCAGCTACTAGTAGCATTGCTGATAACTTTAGTGGTTTTGGCGTCATGTCTTCTTCCGCAGAGGAGAGCTCAACTTGGTTCTTGAGCAGTAAGGATTTAGGAGACGATGGAGAGCTTTGGGCTAATTGGTTTCTTCAATGATATGGATATTTCTGACAGCAAAATAATAATCCTACCTTATGAAGAATAAGTGTGAATATAGAACTAGTAACGTTGACGCTTGTGTTGCTTTGGATTTTTCTAATCAGACGTGGTTTATGTGTTTTTACTTCTCTTTTGGATCTAGTAAATGGTGAGGTAAAAGAACATAAACCACCATCATGTTGAGCTAGAAGGGCAAAATAAAGTGCAATAAGAGCACTAATTTTAAGAAATTGTTTTATTTAGGCTTCTTACATTTACTTTTTTATCCAAAAGTTAGCCTCGATATATATAAACTCCACATGTAAATTAATAAAAGAGGATCTGTATCATTAGTTCCATGTAAGGTAAAATAGTGAAGACTTTTGGATGGGTTGGTGCGGCATCATTTTGCCAAAAATGAAAATAAGGTAATTCGTCGCATGCGCAACAAAGAAAAGTCGAGATGTAACAACGTATCTTAACCTTCTGTTTAGATGCTCGTTTGGTTCCAACTGATTACAGTGTAAAACTCTCAGTAATCATAGTAAAAAGCAAAAAAATAATATAGTATAAAGCTTTCACATGTTACAGTTTTTAGACCAAAATTTTTAGTTCTAATCTATTTGTCAAACAACTTATTATAGTAAAATACTTATCCAACATAACAATGACTTGAACAAGAGATAAGAAATTTATTTATTTTTTTACTACTAATTATTCTTTTTTATGGTCATTGTTACATAGATCAAAACACTTCTGTTATTGCGTAAGAAAAGTCTTAATATTCAATTGTAGAAAATCTTAATGAAAATATAGTTGTTATTTTAAATTGTCTTTGCCTAGGCAGACTAATGGTACTTTGAAAGAATTTTTGATCGGGATGCTCACCACCGTAAGTGTGCTCTTTCATGTTTGATGTCAAATTTGTAAAGATTGCGTATAGAAGTGGGATCATATTTAACTTTATCGTAAATAAATCTTGCTAGTTAATTTCTAACTTGTTTGAGAATATAATCCGAACGTAAACATTATAATTCAATTTTTCTAAAAAAAAACATTATGTCTATTTTTTTTAGTTTGATATAATTAGATTCTAAACGAGTTATTCATAAGTTCATAATATATTTAGAGTGTGTTTTTCTAGTTTCTACCATACCACCTTTTTAGCAAAGGACGTGCCACCAAAAAGTTCTTCCCACTTTTCCGTTCCAAAGAAAAAAGGAAAGCAAAAAAAAAAAAAAAAAAAAAAGTTCGTCCCACTTTAAAATATAATACTGTTGGAAATTACAAAGGAATCATGTCAGCTTTTAAACATATGGTATCCACTAAGATTAAGATAGCTTTTTTAATAAGAAAAATCAAACAATGAATCATGGATATTAATACATTCCAACGAATATCTTGTACTTCACATGTCCCCTCGGCAATAAAACAATTGTATATTGATTTAATCGATATTGGATAACATAACATTTATTAAAGGAATAAATCAAACAAAGAAACTCCAATCAAAAGGAATTTCTCTTTGATCCCTTCAATCGAAAACGCATACGACAAGGAGGCCGTTTGGAAGAATTTTGGACACTTTAAGAGCAATTTCTAGTGTTGTAGAATTGACTCCCAAAAGGGGGCAAAAAAAAGAACGAGAACTTAGTGCATGTATATATAAAACGAAATGTGACATATATACCATGCTTATCCTACATTTTTTTTGGACCACTTCATTTAATACAAGTTTTTTTTTTTTTTTTGTTCTAAAGATTTAAAGCCCTGATAGAGATTATTGTATGAATACAAGTTGTCATAATTTATTACTAAAAAAAAAAAAAGTTGTCCTTCTGTCCATGTCTGGTTTTGTCCACAGTCCATATCCGCGTGCGCCAAGAAGTGTTTTAAATGATTTGTTTTTTAAATAGAGGACTAAAACAATCGTAAAGTACCAAAAGCATACATTTTGGTGTCATATGGATCATGACACTTTTTTTCTTTACTAAAAAGAATATATATTTGTATATTTTCAAACATATATATATATATATACGATGATGATGATGATGATCCACACACACGAAATCATTACGTCATTTGGCTAATGGTCTTCTCAGTGGCAAGTAAAGTTTAATCTTATTCTACTTAAGCTATAATGTAGATCTTAATACCATGGCGATACAATTTCATCTCAGTGCTACAAAACATGTTTAACTGCATGTGGTTAAAATAAATTAACAATACACATGATCTTCTGCTGTTAATCCTATTTTTAAAACGGGAAAAAGAAAGCGAGGCAAAGAAATTATGAAGCAACCATACAGTCTTAGGAAATGGCCAATATCTACCTTTGGGGAAGAAATGCTAGCAGCTGTCATATCTTGAGTTCTCTTCCAGAATATTATAGCAGCTATGGAGAATCTTTAACTTCAATAGGAGCGTATATTACTTTTTTTTTAGATATTAGTTGAATTTCATGCGTTTTGTATATAGAAAACTTATTATATAGGATACATCCATATATTATTGTGGTTAAAAGAACCACAATAAAAACAAATCATTATAAAAGATTTTTAGCAAATAAAAAATAATTGTAAAAAAAAAAAAAGTAAGCACGGACACATGTATAAAATTATGGTACTAAGCGTAGGAGAATGTAGAAAAGAAAAACGCATCTCAATTCCCCATCATGAACAAATTAGAAAAAAATGGATTTATTAGTTTAAAAAATTGAAAAGATGACGTGACAAATACTTTTTAAAGAAGACATATTTTAAGAAGAGAAAATTGATGTAATTGGCCAATTAGAAAAGCCCACAATATGTTTTAACATAAGTGAGTGAGAGAAAAAAAGTATTTTAAAAAAAGCATATAAAAAATGAAATTGTAAAATAAGATTGGTACATATTAAAATAAGCTATTTTAATAAGGCAAAATAACAATGCATTGAAAAACCAAAATAAAAACAAAAGTAAAAACAATGGAAAAACAAGAGAAAAATATAAGAAAAAATATTTCGCCAAAAAAAGGGTATTATTTAAATGAAATTATTACATATGAATCCATAAGATGAAATTTTTCTGATGATATATTTCAGGGGAAAATAAGATTAGGAAGAAAAAGCAAGAAAAAATAAAAAATATATATATTCTAAAAAGTATATTTCAATGAGAACATGAGAAGAAAAATTATTTAAAAGAATTATATTAAAAATTATTCTCATGTAGAGGATCTTTTGGCAGAATGAAAATAAAAGAACCAAAAAAAATTAAGTACAAACACACATTAAAAAAATTATGTTCACAAATACACTTCAAAATAAAGATGATAGGAACACATTAAAGAACAAACATGT